>JASDQU010307149.1:17975-35762 GCA_032191745.1 Picea mariana
TAACAAAGAACTTAACAATTGTCATCCATTAGTACTTAACCTTTGTCTACAACACAGATAAACCCTAATTACAACGCAACTCAGTATTCAACAAGATTCAGTACATTCAAGCACTTAGCATAAAGAAACAGATCATATCTAACATTCATTCACATCACTGAGCACTAAGCTATTATATCAGATGCTTCTAACATTCATAAAGATAACAACACTAAGCATAAATCACATCAAAGGCATAAAGAAATAATTGAAATGCACAAAGCAATCATAACACAGGATATACGTGGTTCATCCCCAGCCCGGGGCTACGTCCACCAACTCTTGTTTATTATCTTCTTGTTAAGCTTCTTACAGGAACATAACATCAAAATCCTACTCCGCAGAGGACAGGAGATCTGTGCGCACCTCACCAGATCCTCCTTCCCCAAGCTAGGTTACAGCACAAAGCCCTTACATAGTCTTTTACAGTTACTTGCACTTAGCCTTGTAAGCCTCACACAATATGCACAAAGCATGTACAACTATCACTTGCACTTAGCACTTAGCATCACACACTTGCGCTCCTACTTACATCGCCTAGATTTCTATTTATACATTACAAAATGGGCCTAAACATGGGTAAACCCATGGGCCAACATCCCCATACACGTTACATAAACCGAAAAATCCCTAAAAGGGGGCCGAGATCCCATGATCTCCTCTTCGACTTACGCTCCGACTTCGACAGCCTGTCGAAGTCCAAAATAGGTCAAACTTGACCAAGGATCTCCAAAACTTGGTCAAGGGCCAACATATTCTTTTTTCATTTAATTAATTTCGAAAAACCTCCCCCGTACACATGTCGTTTGATCCCCTAGTTGCACCAGAAAATCAATTTTATTAATTAATTAAATATTCCTATTTCCCTCACCCACCAAGAACATTCCTAAAAATGCTCTTCGGTGTCCCAATACTCCCTTACAAATCTTAAATGAATTACACCTTACTTAATTCCTAGTTGAGTTCATAAATAGAAAGTTCCCAAGGCAAGATTCCTTAATAAGTTAGACACTCAACTTTTTCTTTATGTTTCCCCTTTTCTTTAAGTTTCCCTTTTTCTTTAAGTTTCCTATTTCTTTTAAGTTTCCCTCTTTTTCCATTTTAACTAAAAATAAATTTAGCAAGTGTAGATAAAAAAACCATTTACCCTTTTTCCTTTTTAATTAAAAATTAATTTAGCAAGTGTAGATAAAAACAACCATTTACCCTCTTTTCTTTTTAATTAAAAATTAATTTAGAAATATAGATAAAAACAACCATTACCTTTTTTTTTTGAAAATTTAATCCTCCATTATATATATATTTAACTTTAATAAATAAAGTTTGAATTTCTTTGCCCCCTTCTTGTTATATGTCTAATTATTTTCGTTCAGAGGTTCTACTTAGACCTAGGTTTTAAATTCACTAGGTTGGGCGACATTTTTAAGGGAAAATTTGTTTTTAAACTTTACTTATCATATCATTCATTTTAAGGCCGACTAGGTTTATTCACTTACTAGTTAAAATCACGACATGCCCTTCAAGACGCAGTACGTGCTCCAAATGTGCCACTTGCCTCTTTTCGTTTTCCTTGCGCGGCGTGCCCTTCAAGACGCACTGCATGCTCCAAGGGTGTCACTCACCTCTTTTTGTTTTCTTTGCACGACATGCCCTTCAAGACGCACTACGTGATCCAAGGGTGACACTCGCCTCTTGACTGAATTTGGTAGACATCAAACCCCTGGAGTCAATACTCCGCTTGGTGATCTTCTAGGAGACTAAGGGCCTCTAAGGAATAAGGCCCTTGCCTTATTGTGCGCCCCTTAGAATCATCGTGAGTGACTATCACAGTCTGCCCTCATGGCATCGTGAGTCTTATCGAACTAGGTAATCGTTAACTTACAGTTTGAGCCACGACCAGAGTGCTAGTAGGCTGTGGTAGGGCCGCTGCCACACCTCTCCCTAAAAGTCTCTGGTTGTCATGCGTGACTCCTCTACTCCACACGTGAGTCTGGTCGGCAAGCTATCATCAACATGCATCCATCAACGAATCATGTTTGCAATAATAATCAATCATTGTAATATCTAATCATATGTACATATGTCACGTCAACAACATTCAAACCCCAAGCAACCCACTCTCTGACTTGATCCAAAGTCCAAGGGGTTTCATTGATGCCTTTGCATCCTCAATGTCCAAAGTCTAGCACACTCAGGAGAACCCAGTCAATAACACCTGTCTATGTAAACACTACGAAATAACATATCATCAAATCCATAATATCCCATAATCGTAATCAAAATGACCAATAGTATAATAACCTAGATCACTTGCACGCAAGTGTCCTCAAAGAATAAGTTCGCTTAGTGCATGCAAAAGAGAGAGATGTTACACAATTAATTAGATTTATGTTTACAAGAACATTTCAGGCATCCAATTCTAAGAATGGAAGATCCAAACCTAACCAAAAATTTATAGCTCCCTGACATTTGAAGAGGTTGTGTATATTATTGAAAACATTGAAACGCATAGAGGGGACTTATAGGAATGGAGGGCATCATGATCCAGATTATTTTCGGCACGAAATGAGAGCGGAGATATAATAAAGAAATGCACAGAGATATCACGGATATTCAATAATATAATAGAAATGTATCAGAGATGCAACCATAAACAAAGATATACAGTAATACACGATTTCTATTAATGAAAGAAGTGTACAGAGACTGTAAAAATACAAAGTGAAAGACTCGCTAGAATGGTGGCAGCTTATCTCTGAGAAGAGATGTGACAGCTACTTGCATTTGCAAGAAGATGATTACAATGGGGATCTGAAGGCCTTTTTACAATAAACAGGAATGCCCAAAACCCTAGACATCCAAAAACCTAATCCTAGGAGATGAAGTGCCAAAAGTCATGTGGGCCCCGTTTGGGTAAGTTAGTACATCAACTTCCCGGGGTCGTAACTTTTGCATACGATCTCCGTTTTAGGCGCATGATAGCCTGTTGGAAAGGTATCATCGAGGAGATTCATTTTGGGGGCTCAATCATGCCCTTGGATATCATTGAGAATATCGATTCAAAAAAACCTTCATTTGGGCCCTCAAAATGGCCCCGGAAGTTAAAACTGCTAAAAATAGTAAATTGCAAAAATTGCCAGAAAATTGTTTTGGGTCAGTTGGAAAAGGTGGGTGGCCACCAATATCCACCTAGATCACATCAACTCATAGTAATCCTAGGTTTCAACATGGTTCAGATTTCTGAATTCTATATATAGTAGAATCTAGAACTGTCTTCCTACTTTGTTTTCCAAAATTTTATCATCCCAAACACCTTTATATTTTTGCATAATAAATATTTGAAATATAAAGGCACATCAAAATAGACCAATATAGCTGATAATTTTGATACCTTTGTGGCATCTAAGTCTGGAATTTCCTCTAGATGTCTTCATATCCCTACAAACAAAAGTCATACGTTGTTATTCCTTCAAAATCAATTATAGATATCCAAATTCAATGTCATTTGTGCTTATAATCTACAACTATACAACATATTCTTAAGCTCAAGAAGAAACATAAATATGAACATAAAAACAAGCAAGTTTCCTACCATTAATTATTACAATTATAAAAAGCAAAGCTCTTAATTGGAAAAAATGAAAATAAATCCGGTCCTCAATATTCATACCTCAGGATTTTTGTCTTTTGGATCAGGAATGTATTCTTTATCTTCCCAGTCTTTTGTCTGCATGTACTCAAAATATCACTATAATGAAATGATTATATAAATTGATATCAAATATGCATAATCAGATAAAATATAGTACATTATACATTTTTAGCATTACGATCCTTAATATCCATTGAGATGACAACGTACAGGTTTGTAGGCATACATTACATCCTATAGTCCTATAGATCTATAGGTTGTAATTTCAACCTATAGGCCCATAGGTTGACATTATATCCCGTAGGTTGCAATGTTTTCGTACAAGTATGTAGTCTAAAATTATATCATATAGGCTATAATGTCCATCTACATGCATGTGGTATGGCATCTCAACCTACAAGCCTATAGGTGGACATTACAACCTACAGGTCTGTAGGTATGTAGGCTAGCCTATATGTTATAATGTCATCCTACATTCCTGTAGGTTGTAATGTTTTCTTATAGGCCCGTAGCTTGTAATGTTTGCCTACAGGATTGTACGATATTATTCTCAGCTTACAGGCTTGTATGTGGAAATTATATCCTATAGGCATGCAGGATGACATTACAACCTATAGACCTACAATCTTGTAGGTTATAATGTCCATCTACATGCCTAACCTTTCTATCTCAGCCTACAGTCCCGAAGGCATACATTATTACATATATGCATGTAGTCTGACATTACAACCTATATACCTACAGTCTTGTAGGCTATAATTTCCACCTATAGGCCCAACCTTTCTATCTGACTCACTTTGCTTCACTGACTCAAAATCATAATTAAATAGAACATCTTCACTTCCATGTGCTCCATCTTTTTCACTCAAATTGATTAGTGTGCAAGTATTGTTCATAAACCCATACTTAACCAACCAGTGAAGAAAATGGTGACGCTAACCATTTTTAAACTTTTTGTTTGTCCATAAGATAATAATTTCACATGAAAAGATGTCACAAAAAGGTTAATCATGAAGGAAACATGACCCTTAGTTTCCAATAATTTATAAATATATTAGGATAATTTAATAGCATTATGCAAACTTTGCAAACCAATCTTTCCTAGAATACAATATCGCCTTATAGAACCTAACAAAATAAGACAAACATACATATTGTAGTTTCTATTGTTGTCATACAAATGTTAGAAATGATGATTGAATAAGCCAAACGTATGTTTGTGGTGCCTAAAAACCACTAAGATGAGGAATTAATGTTTTCTCACAAAACTTACTATGGAAACCTAAAACATAGAAACAATATCTTAATAACCATGTGAAGACATTCCCATAAAAGGTACAATAAATCATCTAGTCTGAGAGAAATTCAAATGTCTTCGTTCATTGAGTGGTATTAAACCATTTGATATGACCCCAAGGGGGGCATATATGGAGTTAAATGTTTATGATATTACCCCAAGGGGGGGCATATGTGGGGTTAAATATACATGGAATGTGTAAATGTATGCGTAATAAGGACAACCTAATAATAAAGGGGCCACATGTGCAATGTGTGAATATGTATATATAGAGATCATGTAGTCATTATTGAGGATATGTGAATTGTGATGTGTGAATATATTTGGGTATTCGGAGGAGGTTCTCATATTATTTAAGGAGTTATTATTTAACTCATTTCTCTTATCTATATTGGAGTCATGCTCCATGTTCACATTGGCGTACATGGTGTGTACTTCTGGTTTATTCTGATATTTTATGCATTTGGAATGTAACACCATTCCCCTGGTCAAGAACTTCAAGTAATACAATCCAACAAGATTTTTTAATCTTATCAAAACAAAATAAAAATTAATATTGTGACACTTGAAAAAGAGATCCATCCCATTTATTATATCACACCTTACCTGAGCTCAGGACCAGGACCTTACCTAATTTCAAGGCCCAAAACTTCCTGACTAAGTGATGCAGGAGCATCTTTGGTTCTGCGAAATCTACATCACCCAAAAACATTTCAAATTATGTACAAGTTAATTTAGGACGAATAAGGATGGCTGCAACTGTACTCGACAGCTTGTGTGTTACTCCTTGTTAAAAATTGACAGTGCTGCAACTCCCTGCAACTCCTACGCTGCAACTCCACGCTACATGATTGATGCTGCAACTTGTTGCAACTCCACACTATAGGATTGATGCTACAACTTGCTGCAACTCCTATGCTACAACTCCACACTACATGACTTGTAGATTTTAAACTTGTACAATTATTTACTGCAAACAAATTTTCAATAAAAGAATAAAACATATACAGAGGAAAATACACACATTACACAAAGATTTTTCCCCTAGAAACCCAAACCGGGGAAAACAACATATTCTATATTCATCATCTCATACATTGTTTACAATACAATACACATATAGGATCCTCTATCATAAAAAACCCTAATCCAATAACTCAGATTAATCAACAACCCTTATTCCTTAACCAAAAATAGAAAAACCATCGGTGAAAACCATGTGCCAAAAATCGCCCAAAAACGGACACAAAAAATTGCCAATTTTTTTTTTGGGGGGAGCTTCCCCCAAAGCCCTGTGCAGGGGGGATCCCACCCCATACAACCCCCGAAGAAAGGGGGTGCTCCACCCCCTTCTTACCCCCCTATGTTCCTGGTGCAACGTAGACACTAGTTCTATCCATGCAAATAATATAAAACACATCAAATAGGATTTGCGGTAATAACTTTATGCTACAACTCAACGTGTTGAATCCAACTCAACCCACGTAGCTCATGAATATTAAAATCCAAGTGGAAATCATTGGTGAGGGAAGATAAAATGAAACTGAATTGGAAAATGTCTAGGCAGCGAACACACATGGCTATTCATCTTCCCAACAGAAGAGGAAACAAATTAGTTGATAGAAATGACATAAAGAGATGCAGAAAAGAAGATGAGGGGGTTGGATTCGAGCCAAAAGAATGGAAGGTTTCCCTCAGGTCAATTGGAAGTGACTGAGATAGCCACCAAGAATGAGATCAAGAATAAACGATACAATGTGCAGAAGAACAACAAAGTAAATCGGTTCTAGTATGGTGAGAAAAGATGTATTGCTCGATTACATTATAATAAGAGGCATTCTGAAATCAATAATAAAAGCAAGGATTCACAACATGTTTGTGTTCTTGTGGTTGTAGTTAAATTTCTTCTATTTCCATATTAACAACAATAAATGAATTGTCTATTGTGTGTATGAATATGAGTTATGTTGTGCATTCTGAAGGCAGAGCATAGTCCTATAGGAGTTAGAATTACTTCAAGTCTGTGAGCTACACCAAGTGGTATCAGAGCTGGTTCAGGTTCCTGGGTTGTGAGAGTACAGTTCCTAGAGGTAAGGGCCATGAATGTTGGTCCGAGTGAGGGTTGTAAGACAACTTGTAAGGATGCCACCGCCAAGAGAAGGAGAAACACGAGGAGGTGCGAGAAATAGGGAAATCGAAGAATTAAGAAGAAGAATAGAAGATTTTGAGAATAGAAGAAATGGAGGAGTTGAGTTAGATTCTGAATCTGAAAAAGAGGTTGAAGTTGAAAAAAATGTTGAGGAAGGAGACCCAACAACGCGTTTGATATCCTTCTTGAGTAACATAGGTAGTGCGAGGGTTGACGTTTTGTACTATGATGGTAGTTTGAAGGATGAAACTCTTATAGACTGGATATGCAAGCTCAAAAGATACTTCAAGTATGAGAATGTTCAGGATCCAAATCGTGTTCATTTTGCCATTACAAAGTTGAAAGGACATGTTGCACTTTGGTGGGATATACTGCAGAAGGACATAGTAGATAACAGATTAGAGAATATTAAAACTTGGAAGAATATGGTTAGTAAGATCAAAGAGAAATTTTTACATTTTGACTACCAACATAACTTGTGTAAACAAGTACAATATCTCAGGAAGAAGGAGACATCTATGTGTGAATATATGGAATAATTCTTCAAGTTGTCACTCAGGTTAGGGATGAAAGAACCAGAGTATCAGAGAGTGGCAAGATACATAAATGGATTGAAGTACCAGATTCAGGATGAGATGAGTACACATTACTTTCGAAGTGTAGACAAAGCCTAGCAGGTTGATTTGAAGGTGGAAGAAAATATTGACAGAAGAATACCACAAAAGTTTTGGGGGAAAGGAAATAGAGGTAGAGGCTGAGAAAGTGATGATAAATACAATGAGAAGGAGGATGAGATGACTAGTAGTAAACATACGAGAGGAGGAAGAAGTCTTTGCATAGGTAGAGGTTTTGGCCATGGTAAGTATGTAATTACATGTTATAATTGTGGAGTAGAGGGACCCAAAGCATTGGAATGTCCAGAGAGGCATAACGCAACAAGAAGAAATGAAGCTAGGACACAAGTCACCCAAGAAGATGAGGCAAAAACTATTGGTGGTAATGTGGAAGTACCCCAACAAGAACAAGGAGAAAACTTGATGTTGAGAAGAGTATTACTCAAGTCCGAGACAAAGGAAGAAGCAAAACCTAAACAAAGAAAGAGAGTGTTCAAGACTAAATGTAAAATTCATGATAAGTGTTGTCATCTGGTCATAGATGTAAGGATTATAGAAAATTTGGTATCCAATGAAGTCATGGGGAAATTGAAGTTGAAAGGCATTTTGCACCACAATCCATACCGATTTTCATGGTTGAAAAAGGGACATCAAGTGACTGTGACTAAACAATTTTTGTTGAGTTTCCAAATTGGAAGTTTCAGTGAACAAGTTTTGTGTGACGTGATAGAGATGGATGTATGTCATGTATTGCTTGGGAGACAGTGGATGTTTGAAAAAAAGGTATTCCATGATGACGTAGAGAATTCATATGATTTTTTCAAGGATGGTCAACATTATAAGTTGGTACCAATGTCAGAAAATAATATGGACAATAACAACAACAAGGGGATGAACAACAATAACAATGAAGTTATGAACGACAGTAACGACAAGAATATGCATGGAATAAATAGTTGAATCATGTTATGTTCTGCTAAGGAGTTTCTAAGAGAGAAGAAACATAAAGGTTGTTGTTTGGCTATAATACCAAAAAGGATTCAGGAGATGGATAAAAGGGATTTTATATCAGCCGAGATTCAACACTTGTTGAAAGATTTTAAAGAAATTGTAGCAGATGATTTACCAACAGGATTACCCCCATTGATAGGAATCTCACACCAGATCGACCTGATACTAGGGTTGAGTTTTCCAAACAAAGCACCTTACCGAATGAATCTGATAGAGAGTGAAGAGGTAAATAGACAAGTACAAGAGTTACTTGACATAGGGTTAATTCGAGAAAGTTTGATTCCTTGTGCAGTACCAATATTTTTGACACCAAAAAACAATGGTGAGTGGCAGATGTGTACAGATTCACGTGCTATTAATAAAATCACCATTAAGTACAAGTTTCCTTTACTGAGAATGGATGATCTCATGGGCTATTTGAGTGGCACTGAGTACTTCACGAAGATTGATTTGAAGAGTGGTTATCATCAAATTTGGATAAGGGAAGGTGATGAATGGAATAAAATGTTCAAGACAAAAGATGGGTTGTTCGAGTGGTTAGTTATGCCCTTATGAACAACAAGAAGTTCTGAAATTGTTTTTGGGAAAATTTGTTGTAGTATATTTAGATGACATTCTGATTTTTAGCAGGAGCAAAGAGGAACATCTGGAGCACCTGAAGAAGGTGTTACAATGATTGAAAGAGGAGGCATTGCTGATAAATCTGAATAAGTGTATGTTTTTGCAAAAGGAACTTGTATACTTGGGTTTTGTGGTTTCCAAAGAAGTTTTGAATATGGATCCCGAGAAGGTAAGAGAAATATTGGATCGGTAGACACCTGAATGCACTTTTGATGTGCAAAGTTTTCATGGACTGGCGAGTTTCTATAGGAAGTTCATTCGAAATTTTAGTCATATTTGTGCGCCTCTTACTAAATGCATGAAGAAAGGCACATTTCAGTGGACAACAACAACAACATGGTCATTTGAAGATTTTAAAAAGAAGGTGGAAAAACAACCAATATTGGCACTTCTATATTTCAATAAGTTGTTTCAAGTAGACTGTGATGCAAGTGGGATAACAATTGGAGTAGTTATGAGCCAAGAAGGTAGACCGATAACCTTTTTCAATGAAAAGTTGAATGAATTAAGGAAGAAATACTCTGTTTATGATCAATAATTTTATGCTATCATCCAAACCCAGAAAAAGTGGTGACATTACTTTCTTCCAAAGGAGTTTATTTTGTGCACTAACCACAAGGCATTGCAATACATTAAAAACCAAGGTAAATTGAATCACAAACATTTTAAATCAGTAGATTTTTTACAAATTTATACTCTTTTTTTTTAAACACGGGTCAGGGAAATCAAACAAGGTTGTTGATGCATTGAGTCAGAGGAAAGTATTGCCAAACACCATGTCAGTTGTAGTGGTAAGTTTAGAATGTGTAAAAGGGTTGTATGAAGAGGATGTAGATCTTGTAGAGGATTGGAGGGAATGCAAATAACCATGGAGTTTACTGAACACCATTCCTAGAGTACTACATTCAAGAAGGCTTCTTGTTTAAGAACCAATAGTTATGTGTTCCACAAACCTCAATATGGTTGAACCTCATTAGAGAGTTGCACAGTGGCAGTTTAGGAGGACATTGTGGCATGGAAAAAAACACATTGTTGGTGAAAGAATGATACTTTTGGCGCAACATCAACAAAGATGTCAAGAAATTTGTTGAATGTTGTAGAGTTTGTCAATTAGCTAAGGGTAGAAGTTAGAATACAAGACTTTACACTCCATTTCCACTACTTGAAATACCATGGGAAGATGTAAGCATGGATTTTGTTTCGGGACTTCCTATGACACAAAGGAAGTATGATTCTGTGATGGTAGTAGTAGATTAGTTTTAAAAAATGGAACATTTTGTAGCATGTGAGAAGACAAGTGATTCTAGTGAAGTGGATGCCTTGTTTTTCAGATAAGTGGTACAATTACATGGCCTACTGAGGAGTATTACTTCAGATGGAGACACGACATTTCTTGGTCACTTTTGGAGGACAATTTGTAAAAGGTTGGGTTCTAAGTTTCTATACAGTTCATCCTATCATTCGAAAATAGATGGAAAGACCGAGGTGGTGAACCAAAGTTTAGGAAACTTATTGAGAAATTTGAGTGGAGAAAATCCTAGCTAGTGGAATTCAGTTTTGGCACAAGTTAAATTTTCTTACAACGATTTAGTGAAGAGATCTACAGGGAAGAGCATGTTCCAAATTGTTTATGGTAGGTCACCTAAAGGGGTGGTAATTTGGCTGATTTACCAGATCTAGGAGATAAAAGGAGTGTTGATGCCAGTGATTTTACAGATGTTATGTAGGAATTACATGAACATGTGAAGCAAATGTTGGCATGTTTACAGGCAGAGTGTGCTTGCCATTGATGGCAAGAACATCAATGATGTTGGCAGGTTTATAGGCAGAGTGTGCATGGCAAGAACGACAACGAAAATGGCATGTTTACAGACAAGAACAAAAGAGAACCAAATCTCGAGAGACCAAAAGTTGAGAAAGGCAGAATGTGCCAAGTTGTCGCCAGAAGTCTTTTGGGAAGACATAGATGAGCAAGCTTGAAAAGCTCAGAAGAGATCGATTAGAGTTGCACACAGATAGTGCAGAGTTGCACACAGAGCGCAAGTGTGCGCCAGGGCCGAGGGAAATTTTTACCAAAGCTCATGAGAGATAGCGTTCTGAGGCACATAAACGAGATCGCATACATCAAGGCTCGCAGAACCTTTGACACTTAGAAATTCTTCCAAGTCAGGAGGATGCTTAAGCTCAGGAGGAGGAGCGACAGTGGGCATTAGATCACCAATCCTGAATACCCGATGGTTGTNGCAAAGGAGGATATTAGACCTCAACTATCGGATCAAAGCACGTAGGACTAGCAACCGTTAGATCCAGTATAACTGTAAAGAGGATAATGGCCAAGAGCCATCCTTGAACTCGCAATATGTGAAGTTGTGAAATGATATGAGCCATTGGATCCAGAGGACACATGGAAAGAGATCATCATTTTGATGACTTGCGAGATGGAGAGGTCAAAGGTGAGAGTTGTAGGAACTCACGATATGCGAAATCGCGAAATGATCTAAGTCGTTGGATCCAGAGGACACATGGCAAGAGATCAAGATTTCATTGACTCGCGAGATGGAGAAGTCAAAGGTGAGAGCTGTAGGAACTTGCGATATGTGAAGTCGCGAAATGATCTGGGCCGTCGGATCACCGAGAGATCTCGACCGTTGATCTAATATGAAGCATTTCGTATTTTCGCGAGTTGGGAGTTTTGAGGCAACTCATAGTAGGAACTCGCGATATGCAAATTCATGAAATGATATGGGCCATCGAATCACCGAGAGATCTCAACCGTTGATCTGATATGAATCATTTCGAAGTTTCGTGAGTTGGGAGTTTCAGGAAACTCATAGCAAGAGTTCGCAACATGCGAAATCGTGATGCACCCCTCTTTCTTGGCCCCTGGTCACAACTGGTGGTCACATTGATGAAGGTTAAGGGAGGAGCTAGCATGTCGCTAGGATTTACAATGAAGATCGCCGAAATCGTGAAATGCCTTTTCGAATAGGGTTGTGGTCACATCAGCAGAAGAGAAGGGAAGGAGCTAGCGTTGCTAGGTTCCACCTTCGCAGACTTGAGAGGACAGATATGAACCATTCGTTCAAGAGCACTGTCAAGATCATGAGATCGACAGTCGTGCTCCATTGCGGGGCCAGAACATGCTAGGGCCTTAATTTCTAATGAGAGGGCCGCAATTGAAACTACGGTTTTGGAGAAAGGATGCGTGGAGGCTCGTAGTGAATTGTGGGGCAAAAAGAAATTTTCCCTCAAATCACCTATGGACGCGCCTGCAATTGTGTGGTCACATGAAGTTCATATCCCAAGGTCATATCATGAAAAAGGAGATAGCACTCACTAAACGGAGCTTGGGAAGCACGTTTTGAATAGGTGTTTGGTCACTGCCAAAGGTCACTTGAAGGAAGGGGCTTAGAATCCAAAGAAACCATAATTCACTAGCTATAACTGCTAGAACGAAGTGATTACATCGGCCAGAGAAATCAAGGAGCTAGAGGGTGATCGCCAGAGAAGCTGAAGAGTCTCAAGGTAACTGCCAGTGGAATGAAGACTCATCATAGAGACAATTGACATATTGAAAAGTGTCAAAGTCTGCAACTGCAACAGAGAGGATAAGTTCGAATGTGACAGAGTAGACGAAGAATCACACTGCCAAAGAAGGCAAATAATCTCATCATAATGCCCAGTGATGATGAACGCATGGAGCTAACCACCAGGGAAGATGAAGAGTTGCCATGATGATCAGGAGATGACTCGATGTGAGAAAAGCATGCAGAACAAAGAAGTGAAGTGATTCAACTGTCAAGATATGCAGAAGTGAGGAAGAGTTGCAGTGAACAACCTGTAGGGAAGAACAATGACACTGTAAAGAACATGCAGTGGCATAGTGCTTGATGTATTCAGTTGGTGCACAAAGAATATAAAAACGCAGAACAAAGAAGAGAGTTGTTGTTGTTGTTGAGTGTGTTTAATGCGGGTAGAAGCATGTGATGTGTAGGAGCTGAAGCATAGAAGAAGCAAGGAACATAAACACATATTTGAGAGAAGAACATAAAGTGCAGCAGACACGAGGAGAGAGACACTGATGTAGGCAGAGCAGAGTAGAGCAGTGTAGCAGAACAATGATGAGACTGGTAAGCCATAGATAAATTTTGTATCACTGTAATAAAGTTGAAAAAGGCAAATATTTATATTTCAGGGTGGTAGGGAGGTGCTAGGGAGGATTGGTGTCCTCAGAGTTTTAAGTGGGTTCTTGAACATAGGGAGTTATAGCTTCCATCTGGTTGCAGCCAGAAAAACTAGGGTGGCAGGGTGGTGCAAGGGAGAACTGTTGTTCTCTGTTATATAGGTCGGTGCCTGTGTGACTGGAAGTTGGTGCTTCCATCCAGTTGGTTCTGGAACACTTAGGGAGTTGGTGCTTCCTTCTAGTGGGTGCTAGAGAAACCAAGGAGTTGGTGCTTCCTTCTAGTGGGTGCTAGAGAAACCGGAGAGTTGGTGCTCTCAACAAGTTGCAAATTGCAGAACAGAGGTGGGAGCCTCACAATGAGTTGGTGCTCATAAGAATGATAATGTACAGAAAATGAAGATTACTTATCATATCAAGAAGAAGAGGTTTTTCCCTCTATGGGTTTCCTCAGGAAATATTTGTCTCTATGTATTTCATGTGTGTGATTGATGTTTAATATTCTATTACTTACTTCCCTGCATCATTGTGATCGTCATTGAGTGTTTTTTGAAGAGTTTAAAATGGGCATGATTTTTTAAGCACAATAAGAACTGATTCATCCCCCCCTCTCAGTTGTCCAACAATTGGTATCAAAGCCAGTTCCTTTTATTTAAAGGTAGATCAGTAAGCTTAAACATGTCAAGTCATGAAGGAACTTCAACCAATAAGTCCCCTCCGTTCAATGGAACAAACTTTTCCTTCTGGAAAGTTAGGATGAGAACCTACATAATGGCTTTAGGTGCAGATGTATGGGATGTGGTAGAGATTGGTTATGTAAAGCCAGTTGTACTAGCTAATAAGGATGACAAGCTAGAATTCAGCTTCAACACTAAGGCTATGAATGCTATTCTGAGTGGGCTTGTAGAAGCAGAATTTGTAAAAGTTATGCACTTAGAAACTGCTAAAGAAATGTGGGACAAACTCATTAGCAGTTATGAAGGTAATGAGAAGGTAAAGGATTCCAAGCTTCAAACCTACAGATTACAGTTTGAACAGCTAAAGATGAAAGAATATGAAACTATTGGGAAGTACTTTATGAGAATTGAAGAACTAGTGAATGCCATGAAGAGTCTTGGTGAGAAGTTTGAAGACGTAGTTTTAGTCCAGAATATTTTAAGATCCTTGCCAGATACGTTCAACCCAAAGGTATTTGCTATAGAAGAACTTAATGATCTAAAAACTTTGCCTTTTGATAAACTTCTAGGAACATTAATTGCATATGAAATGAGGATAGGTAAAGATAAATCCACCTCTAGAGAAGCATCATTTTAAGCTGATAAGAATGAGGATTCTGAGCCTGATGAAATTGAAGCAAAATTTGTGAGAAGACTAAAGAAAGGATCCGACAAGTACCAAGGCAAATTTCCCTTCAAATGTTTTAACTGTGGAAAGATAGGTCACTTTGCATCTAAGTGTCCACATAAGAAGAAGGATTAGAATTCTGAAGGTGAAAAGAAGTTCAAACCCAAGAGATTTGGTAAAAAGAAAAGTTTATGTGTAAACAATGATGACTCTTCAGAAGACACAGATAGTGACTCCTCATGTGAAGATAAGGTTAATGACTTTATGCTTATGGCCGAAGAGGATTATGATAATAAAATCACATGAAAAAATTTTGACGATGAAGAAGTTGTGGTTGACCTGGAAGGAGAACTGATCAGTGCTCTAGAAGAAATTTCTAGACTCAGATCTAAGAAGAAAAAACAAAAACAATTGTTGATACAGTTTGAGAAAGACAATAAAGAACCTAATGAAGCGTTTGCCTTGATAAAATTGGAATTAGAAGAGGCAAGGAAAATATAGGACATTTTGAAACAACAGTTATCAGAAAAGAAGGAAAGATGTGAAGCCTTGGAAGAAGAGGTAGTAAAAACCAGAAAAGAGATGGAGAAGTTTAAAACACTGTATCTTCAAAACCTTCCAAGCATTAAAGCCACAACAGAACTAAATGAAATTCTGATCAAACAAAGATCTTCATTGTTGAAGATTGGTTTAGGTTATGTAAATGGTTCAAGCAACAAACAACCAGAAAGCAAAGAGCCAGTAAAGATGATCAAGTTTCAAGTCAGCAGACAATCATACCATGAGAGTACTCCGTCACCTGAAGCTAATAAAGACAAGATGATCCATGATCAGAAACAAAGAGATCAGAAGATGGAGCAACAAATGCCAAGAAGAAGGCCATCCTTTAGGTACCAAAATTTCTTTCATGGCTGTTGTTTTTACTGTTCTAATTTTGGTCATAAGATTGTAAACTGTCAAATTAAGTTTAGAGACATGCAACTGAGGAGGTCAAGAAATAAACAATATTTACAACATAGAACCAAGAAGCCAATGAATAGACAACACAAAACCAATCACTTTGACCTACTGAACAATGAGCTCGAATGTTATAACTGTCATAACTTCGGCCACAAAGATGCAAACTGCCATTTGAAGAAGTACAAGGAAGATCTAAGGATAAATCCTTTAGATAGAAATGCCAACACGTGGAAAAATAAAGACAATGAAAAATGTGGTCTAGGACTTTCATCTCAAAAACAAAAATACCCCTGGTATATAGACAGTGGATGTTCCAAGCACATGACTGGAGACAAGGATAAGTTTATGTCTATAAGTAAAAGAAAAACAAGAAATGTAACCTTTGGAAATGATGAACCAGGTAAAATCCAGGGTAAAGGGATGGTGAGTTTGAGTAATGGTAAAGGAAAATCCCAGGATGTTCTACTTGTAGATGGGCTGAAACATAATTTTCTCAGTGTAAGTCAAATGTGTGACAGAGGATGTGAAGTGGTGTTCACTTCCAAGGATTGTAAGATAAATTCTATAAACTCAGGACACGTGGTGGCTAAAGGAATAAGGACAAAAAACAATGTATATGTGATGAAAGAAGATAAAGAAGAGTGTCATCTAAGCAAACATGATGAAATATGGTTATGGCATAGGAGACTTGGACATCTAAACTTTGACCGGTTAATCAAGATCAAAAATATTGAGGCAGTAAAATATCTTCCAAGAATATCAAAGCCACGAGACTCTGTGTGTAAACCATGCCAAGTAGGAAAGCTAACCAGGACACAGTTTAAATCCAAGAGCTCTACTTCAACAGAGAAACCACTCCAATTAGTTCATATGAATTTATGTGTACCATCAAGACAGGAAGGCACAGGGAAGGAAAACTACTTTATGTTGATCATTGATGATTACTCCAGACTTACTTGGGTTGCTTTTCTCAAAGAAAAAGCTGAAGCATTTGAGAAATTTAAAATATTTAAGGCTTTAACTGAGAATCAAATAGGCAAGAGGTTAAAGACAATAATATCAGACAGAGGAGGAGAATTTATGTCAAGTGATTTCAAGGAATTTTGTGATAAACATGGGATCAAGAGGGAATACACAATCCCAAGAACTCCACAACAAAATGGAGTAGTTGAGAGGAAAAACAGAACAGTTCAACAAATGGCCAGGTCAATGATGAATGAGAAGAACATTGGTCAAATTTACTGGGTAGAGGCAATACACACAACAATCCGTAATCTTAACAAGGTCCACCTTAGACCACATAGTGACAAGACACCTTATGAACTATGGTATGGAATACCTGCTTCAATCAAACACTTCAAAGTCTTTGAGAGTAAGTGCTACATAAAGAATAATAATGAAAACCTTGGCAAGTATGATGATAGGGCTGATGAAGGCATCTTCTTAGGATATGCTACCAATAGTAAAGGATATAGATGCTTTAATAAAAGATTGCATAAATTAGTTGATTGCATTGACTTAAAGGTTGATGAAGGAGTCCCAGAAAGAGAGGTGAGCAATATTGAGCTTACTACAAAGGGCATAGCTGAAACTGAAGATGAATAGGTCCAAGAATCAGATGGAGAAGAGACACCCAGACAAGAAGAGTCAGGACAACAATCAACATCAAATCGTTCCTCCATAATTACTCAAAAGAATCATCCTGAAAGTCAGATAATTGGTGAGAAAGACAAAGGTGTACAAACCAGGAGAAGGATAATCAAAGACACTGAGCAATCACATATGGCCTTCATATCCATGGTGGAACCCAAGAAATTCAATGAAGCCAGTGAAGATGTAAATTGGTTAAAATCAATGAATGAGGAACTGGACCAGATTGAAAAGAATGACACTTGGGAACTCGTTCCTAGGCCATCAAAT
>JASDQU010307149.1:36111-46773 GCA_032191745.1 Picea mariana
CCTAGGTTTCAACATGGTTCAGATTTCTAAATTCTAAATATAGTAGAATCTAGAACTGTCTTCCTACTTTGTTTTCCAAAATTTTATCATCCCAAACACCTTTATATTTTTGCATAATAAATATTTGAAATATAAAGGCACATCAAAATAGGCCAATATAGATGATAATTTTGATACCTTTGTGGCGCCTATGTCTGGAATTTCCTCTGGATGTCTTCATATCCCTACAAACAAAAGTCATACGTTGTTATTCCTTCAAAATCAATTATAGATATCCAAATTCAATGTCATTTGTGCTTATAATCTACAACTATACAACATATTCTTAAGCTCAAGAAGAAAGATAAATATGAACATAAAAACAAGCAAGTTTCCTACCATTAATTATTAAAATTATAAAAAGCAAAGCTATTAATTGAAAAAAATGAAAATAAATCAGGTCCTCAATATTCATACCTCAGGATTTTTGTCTTCTGGATCAGGAATGTATTCTTTATCTTCCCAGTCTTTTGTCTACATGTACTCAAAATATCACTATAATGAAATGATTATATAAATTGAGATCAAATATGCATAATCAGATAAAATATAGTACGTTATACATTTTTAGTATTAGGATCCTTAATATCCACTGAGATGACAACCTATAGGTCTATAGGCAGACACTACATCCTATAGTCCTATAGATCTATAGGTTGTAATGTCAACCTATAGGCCCATAGGTTGACATTATATCCCGTAGGTTGCAATCTTTTTGTACAAGCATGTAGTCTAACATTATATCATATAAGCTATAATGTCCATCTACATGCATGTGGTATGACATCTCAACCTACAGGCCTATAGGTGGACATTACAACCTACAGGTCTGTAGGTATGTAGGCTGGCCTATATGTTATAATGTCATCCTACATTCCTGTAGGTTGTAATGTTTTCTTATAGGCCCATAGCTTGTAATGTTTGCCTACAGGGCTGTACGATATTATTCTCAGCTTACAGGCTTGTATGTCGAAATTATATCCTATAGGCATGCAGGATGAAATTACAGCCTATAGACCTACAATCTTGTAGGTTATAATGTCCATCTACAAGCCTAACCTTTCTATCTTAGCCTACAACCCCGAAGGCATACATTATTACATATAGGCATGTAGTCTGACATTACAACCTATATACCTACAGTCTTGTAGGCTGTAATTTCCACCTATAGGCTCGACCTTTCTATTTGACTCACTTTGCTTCATTGACTCAAAATCATAATTAAATAGAACATCTTCACTTCCATGTGCTCCATCTTTTTCACTCAAATTGATTAGTGTGCAAGTATTGTTCATAAACCCATACTTAACCAACCAGTGAAGCAAATGGTGACGCTAACCATTTTTAAACTTTTTGTTTATCCATAAGATAATAATTTCACATGAAAAGATGTCACAAAAAGGTTAATCATGAAGGAAACCTTGACCCTTAGTTTCCAATAATTTAGAAATATATTAGGATAATTTAATATCATTATGCAAACTTTGCAAACCAATCTTTCCTAGAATACAATATCGCCTTATAGAAACTAACAAAATAAGACAAACATACATATTGTAGTTTCTATTACTGTCATACAAATGTTAGAAATGATGATTGAATAAGCCAAATGTATGTTTGTGGTGCCTAAAACCCACTAAGATGAGGAATTAATGTTTGCTCACAAAACTTACTATGGAAACCTAAAACATAGAAACAATATCTTAATAACCATGTGAAGACATTCCCATAAAAGGTACAATAAATCATCTAGTCTGAGAGAAATTCAAATGTCTTCATTCATTGAGTGATATTAAACCATTTGATATGACCCCAAGGGGGGCATATATGGAGTTAAATGTTTATGATATTACCCCAAGGGGGGCCATATGTGGGGTTAAATATACATGGAATGTGTAAATGTATACGTAATAAGGACAACCTAATAATAAAGGGGCCACATGTGCAATGTGTGAATAGGTATATATAGAAATCATGTAGTCATTATTGAGGATATGTGAATTGTGATGTGTGAATATATTTGGGTATTTGGAGGAGGTTCTCATATTATTTAAGGAGTTATTATTTAACTCATTTATCTTATCTATATTGGAGTTGTGCTCCACGTTCACATTGGTGTACATGGTGTGTACTTCTGGTTTATTCTGATATTTTATGCATTTGGAACATAACACCATTCCCCTGGTCAAGAACTTCAAGTAATACAATCCAACAAGATTTTTTAATCTTATCAAAATAAAATAAAAATTAATATTGTGACACTTGAAAAAGAGATCCATCCCATTTATTATATCACATCTTACCTAAGCTCAGGACCAGGACCTTACCTAATTTCAGGGCCCAAAACTTCCTAACTAAGTGATGCAGGAGCATCTTTGGTTCTGCGAAATCTACATCACCCAAAAACATTTCAAATTATGTACAAGTTAATTTAGGACGAATAAGGATGGCTGCAACTCTACTCAACAACTCGTGTTGTTACTGCTTGTTAAAAATTGACAGTGTTGCAACTCCCTGCAACTCCTACACTGCAACTCCACACTACATGATTGATGCTGCAACTTGCTGCAACTCCACGCTATAAGATTGATGCTGCAACTCCTATGCTACGACTCCACACTACATGATTTGTAGATTTTAACCTTGTACAATTATTTACTGCAAACAAATTTTCAATAAAAGAATAAAACATATACAGAGGAAAATACACACATTACACAAAGATTTTTCTCCTAGAAACCCAAACCGGGGAAAACAACATATTCTATATTCATCATCTCATACATTGTTTACAATACAATACACATATAGGATCCTCTATCATAAAAAACCCTAATCCAATAACTCAGATTAATCAACAACCCTTATTCCTTAACCAAAAATAGAAAAACCATCGACGAAAACCATGTGCCAAAGACCGCCCAAAAACGGATGCAAAAAATTGCCAATTTTTTTTTGGGGGGGAACTTCACCCAAAGCCCCGTGTAGGGGGGCTCTTGCCCCATACAACCCCCCAAGAAAGGGGCTGCTCCACCCCCCTCTTACCTCCCTGTGTTCCTGGTGCAACGTAGACACTAGTTTTAGCCATGCAAATAATATAACACATACCAAATAGGATTTGCGGTAAAAACTTTATGCTACAACTCAACGTGTTGAATCCAACTCAACCCACGTAGCTCATGAAGATTAAAATCCAAGTGGAAATCATTGGTGAGGGAAGAGGAAATGAAACTGAATTGGAAAATGTCTAGGCAGCGAACACACATGGCTATTCATCTTCCCAACAGAAGAGGAAACAAATTAGTTGATAGAAATGACATAAAGAGATGAGGAAAAGAAGATGAGGGGGTTGGATTCGAGCCAAAAGAATGGAAGGTTTCCCTCAGGTCAATTGGAAGTGACTGAGATAGCCACCAAGAATGAGATCGAGAATAAATGATACAATCTGCAAAAGAACAAAAAAGTAAATCAGTTCTAGTATGGTAAGAGAAGATGTATTGCTCGATTATATTGTAATACGAGGCATTCTGAAATCAATAATAAAAGCAAGGATTCACAACCTGTTTGTGTTCTTGTGGTTGTAGTTAAATTTCTTCTATTTCCATATTAAAAACAATAAATGAATTGTCTATTGTGTGTATGAATATGAGTTCTGTTGTGCATTCTGAAGGCAGAGAATAGTCCTATAGGCATTAGAATTACTTCAAGTTTGTGAGCTACACCAAGTGGTATCAGAGCTGGTTCAGGTTCCTGGGTTGTGAGAATACAATTCCTAGAGGTAAGGGCCGTGAATGTTGGTCCAAGTGAGGGTTGTAAGACAACTTGTAAGGATTCCACCGCTAAGAGAAGGAGAAACATGAGGAGGTGAGAGAAATAGGGAACTCGAAGAATTAATAAGAAGAGCAAAAGAGTTGGAGAATAGAAGAAATGGAGAAGTTGAGTTATATTATGAATCAGAAGAAGAGGTTGAAGTTGAAAAAAATGTTGAGGAAGGAGACCCAACAACACGTTTGATATCCTTCTTGAGTAACATAGGTAGTGCGAGGGTTGAAGTTTCATGCTATGATGGTAGTTTGAAGGATGAAACCCTTATAGACTGGATATGCAAGCTCAAAAGATACTTTGAGTATGAGAATGTTCAGGATCCAAATTGTGTTCATTTTGCCATTATGAAGTTGAAAGGACATGTTGCACTTTGGTGGGATATACTGCAGAAGGACATAGTAGATAATAGATTAGAGAAGATTAAAACTTGGAAGAATATGGTTAGTAATATCAAAGAGAAATTTTTACATTTTGACTACCAACATAACTTGTGTAAACAAGTACAATATCTTAGGAAGAAGGAGACATCTGTGTGTGAATATATGGAAGAATTCTTCAAGTTGTCACTCAGGTTAGGGATGAAAGAACCAGAGTATCAGAGAGTGGAAAGATACATAAATGGATTGAAGTACTAGATTTAGGATGAGATGAGTACACATTACTTTCGAAGTGTAGACGAAGCCTACCAGGTTGATTTGAAGGTGGAAGAAAAGATTGACAGAATAATACAACAAAAGTTATGGGGGAAAGGAAATAGAGGTAGAGGCTGAGAAAGTGATGATAAATGCAATGAGAAGGAGGATGAGGTGAACGGTAGTAAACATATGAGAGGAGGGAGAAGTGTTTGCATAGGCAGAGGTTTTGGCCACAGTAAGTATGTAATTACATGTTATAATTGTGGAGTAGAGGGACCCAAAGCATTGGAATGTCTAGAGAGGCATAATGAAACAAGAAGAAATAAAGCTAGGACGCAAGTCACCCAAGCAGATGAGGCAACAACTACTGGTGGTAATGTGGAAGTACCCCAACAAGAACAAGGAGAAAAACTGATGTTGAGAAGAGTATTACTCAAGCCCGAGAAAAAGGAAGAAGCAAAACCTGAACAAAGAAAGAGAGTGTTCAAGACTAAATGTAAAATTTACGATAAGTGTTTTCATCTGGTCATAGATGTAAGGATTATAGAAAATTTGGTATCCACTGAAGTCATGGGAAAATTGAAGTTGAAAGGAATTTTGCACCACAATCCATACCAATTTTCATGATTGAAAAAGGTACATCAAGTGACTGTGACTAAACAATTTTTGTTGAGTTTCCAAATTGGAAGTTTCAGTGAACAAGTTTTGTGTGACATGATAGAGATGGATGTATGTCATGTATTGCTTGGGAGACTGTGGATGTTTGACCAAAAGGTATTCCATGATGATGTAGAGAATTCATATGAATTTTTCAAGGATGGTCAACATTATAAGTTGGTACCAATGTTAGAAAATAATATGGACAGTAACAACAACACAGGGATGAACAACAATAACAATGAAGTTATGAACGACAGTAACGACAAGAATATGCATGGAATAAATAGTTGAATCATGTTATGTTCTGCTAAGAAGTTTCTAAGAGAGAAGAAACATAATGGTTGTTGTTTGGCTATAATACCAAAAAGGATTCAGGAGATGGATAAAAGGGATTTTATATCAGCCGAGATTCAACACTTGTTGAAGGATTTTAAGGAAATTGTAGCAGATGATTTACCAACAGGATTACCCCCATTGATAGGAATCTCACACCAGATCAGCCTGATACCAGGGTTGAGTTTTCCAAACAAAGCACCTTACCGAATGAATCCAATAGAGAGTGAAGAGGTAAATAGACAAGTACAAGAGTTACTTGACATAGGATTAATTCAAGAAAGTTTGATTCCTTGTGCAGTACCAATATTTTTGACAGCAAAAAAAAATGGTGAGTGGCAGATGTGTACAGATTCACAGGCTATTAATAAAATCACCATTAAGTACAAGTTTCCTTTACCGAGAATGGATGATCTCATGGACTATTTGAGTGGCACTGAGTACTTCACGAATATTGATTTGAAGAGTGGTTATCATCAAATCTGGATAAGGGAAGGTGATGAATGGAATAAAATGTTCAAGACAAAAGATGGGTTGTTCGAGTGGTTAGTTATGCCCTTATGAACAAAGTTCTGAAATTGTTTTTGGGAAAATTTGTTGTAGTATATTTAGATGACATTCTGATTTTTAGCAGGAGCAAAGAGGAACATCTGGAGCACCTGAAGAAGGTGTTACAATGATTGAAAGAGGAGGCATTACTAATAAATCTGAAGAAGTGTACGTTTTTGCAAAAGGAACTTGTATAATTGGGTTTTGTGGTTTCCAAATAAGTTTTGAATATGGATCCCGAGAAGGTAAGAGAAATATTGGATCGGTAGACACCTAAATGCACTTTTGACATGCAAAGTTTTCATGGACTAGTGAGTTTCTATAGGAAGTTCATTCGAAATTTTAGTCATATTTGTGCACCTCTTACTGAATGCATGAAGAAAGGCACATTTCAGTGGACAACAACAACAACATGGTCATTTGAAGATTTTAAAAAGAAGGTGGAAAAACAACCAATATTGGCACTTCTATATTGCAATAAGGTATTTCAAGTACACTGTGATGCAAGTGGGATAGCAATTGGAGTAGTTATGAGCCAAGAAGGTAGACCGATAACCTTTTTCAATGAAAAGTTGAATGAATTAAGGAAGAAATACTCTGTTTATGATCAATAATTTTATGCTATCATCCAGACCCAGAAAAAGTGGTGACATTACTTGCTTCCAAAGGAGTTTATTTTGTTCACTAACCACAAGGCGTTGTAGTACATTAAAAACCAAGGTAAATTGAATCAGAAACATTTTAAATCGGTAGAATTTTTATAAATTTATATGTTTGTTTTTGAAACACAGGTCAGGGAAATCAAACAAGGTTGTTGATGCATTGAGTCAGAGGAAAGTATTACCAAACACCATGTCAGTTGGGTAAGTTTAGAATGTGTAAAAGGTTGTATGAAGAGGATGTAGATCTTACAGAGGATTGGAGGGAATGCAAATAACCATGGAGTGGAATGAACACCATTCCTAGAGTACCACATTCAAGAAGGCTTCTTGTTTAAGAACCAATAGTTATGTGTACCACAAAGCTCAATATGGTTGAACCTCATTAGAGAGTTGCACAGTGGCGGTTTAGGAGGACATTGTGGCATGGAAAAAAACACATCGTTGGTGAAAGAATGATACTTTTGGTCCAACATCAACAAAGATGTCAGGAAATTTGTTGAATGTTGTAGAGTTTGTCAATTAGCTAAGGGTAGAAGTTAGAATGCAAGACTTTACACTCCATTTCCACTACTTGAAATACCATGGGAAGATGTAAGCATGGATTTTGTTTTGGGACTTCCTATGACACAAAGGAAGTATGATTCCGTGATGGTAGTAGTAGATTAGTTTTAAAAAATGGCACATTTTGTAGCATGTAAGAAGACAAGTGATTCTAGTGAAGTGGATGCCTTGTTTTTCAAAGAAGTGGTACACTTACATGGCCTACTGAGAAGTATTACTTCAGATGGAGACACGAGATTTCTTGGTCACTTTTGGAGGACAATTTGTAAAAGGTTGGGTTCTAAGTTTCTATACAGTTCATCCTATCATTCGAAAATAGATGGAAAGACCGAGGTGGTGAACCAAAGTTTAGGAAACTTATTGAGAAATTTGAGTGGCAAAAATCCTAGCCAATGGAATTCAGTTTGGGCACAAGTTAAATTTTCTTACAACGATTTAGTGAAGAGATCTACAGGGAAGAGACTGTTCCAAATTGTTTATGGCAGGTCACCTAAAGGGGTGGTAATTTGGCTGATTTACCAGATCTAGGAGATAAAAGGAGTGTTGATGCCAGTGATTTTATAGATGTTATGTAGGAATTACATGAACATGTGAAGCAAATGTTGGCATGTTTACAGGTAGAGTGTGCTTTCCATTGATGGCAAGAACATCAACGATGTTGGCAGGTTTACAGGCAGAGTGTGAATGGAAAGAATGACAACAAAGATGGCATGTTTACAGGCAAGAACAAAAGAGAACCAAATCTCGAGAGACCAAAAGTTGAGAAAGGCAGAATGTTCCAGGTTGGCACCATAAGTCTTTTGGGAAGACACAGATGAGAAAGCTTGAGAAGCTCAGAAGAGATCGATCAGAGTTGCACACAGAGTGCAAGTGTGCGCCAGGGATGAGGGAAACTTTTTCCAAAGCTCAGGAGAGATAGCGTTCTGAGGCACGCAGATGAGATCGCATACATCGAGGCTCACATAAGGATCAAAGGTCTCAGAACCTTTGACACTTAGAAATTCTTCCAAGTTGGGAGGATGCGTAAGCTCAGGAGGAGGAGCGACAGTGGCTGTTGGATCACCAATCCCAAATACCCGATGGCCGTCAGATCATAGTCCAGACAGGAGGAGCGCGTAGAGGAGGATATTAGACCTCAATCATTGGATCATAGCATGTAACACTATCAACCGTTGTATCCAATATAACTGCGAAGAGGATAATGGCCAAGAGCCATCCTTGAACTCGCAATATGCGAAGTTGCAAAATGATCTGAGCCGTTGGATCCATAGGAGACGTGGCAAGAGATCAACATTTCACTGACTCGTGAGATGGAGAGGTCAAAGGTGAGAGTTGTAGGAATTCACGATATGCGAAATCGTGAAATGATCTAAGCCGTTGGATCCAAAGGACACATGGCGAGAGATCAAGATTTCACTGACTCGCGAGATGGAGAAGTCAAAGGTGAGAGCTGTAGGAACTTGTGATATGTGAAGTCGCAAAATGATATGGGCCGTCGGATCACCGATAGATCTTGACCGTTGATCTGATATGAAGCATTTTGTATTTTTGCGAGTTGGAAGTTTCGAGGTAACTCATAGCAGGAACTCGCGATATGCAAAGTCACAAAATGATATGGGCCGTCGGATCACCGAGATATATCAACCATTGATCTGATATGAAGCATTTTGAAGTTTTGTGAGTTGGGAGTTTCAAGGCAACTCATAGCAGGAGTTCGCGATATGCGAAATCGCGACGCACCCCTCTTTCTTGGCCCCTGGTCACAGCTGGTGGTCACATTGATGAAGGTTAAGGGAGGAGCTAGCACGTCGCTAGGATTTACAACGGAGATCACCGAAATCGCGAAATGCCTTTTCGAATAGGGTTGTGGTCACATCAACAGAAGAGAAGGGAAGAAGCTAGCGTTGCTAGGCTCCACCTTCGCAGACTTGAGAGGACAGATCTGAACTGTCCATTCAAGAGCACCATCAAGATCGTGAGATCGACAGTCGTGCTCCATTGCGGGGCCAGAACATGCTCGGGCCTTAATTTCTAATGAGAGGGCCACAATTGAAACCACGGTTTTGGAGAAAGGACGTGTGGAGGCTCGTAGTGAATTGCGGGGAAAAAAGTAAGTTTCCCTCAAACCGCCTATGGACGCGCCTGCAATTGTGTGGTCACGTGAAGTTCATATCCCAGGGTCATATCGTAAAAAAGGAGATAGTGCTCACTAAATGGAGCTTGGGAAGCACCTTTTGAATAGGTGTTTGGTCACCGCCAAAGGTCACGTCAAGGTAGGGGCTTAGAAGCCAAAGAAGCCATAATTGATTAGCTATAACTTCCAGAATGAAGTGATTGCATCAGCCAAAGAAATTGAGGAGATAGAGGGTGATTGCTAGAGAAGATGAAGAGTCTCAAGGTAATTGCCAGTGGAATGAAGACTCATCATAGAGACAATTGATAGATTGAAAAGTGTCGAAGTCTGTAACTGCAACAGAGAGGATAAGCTCGACTGTGACAGAGTAGAAGAAGAGTCGCACTACCATAGAAGGCAAAGAATCTTAGCATAACGCCCAGTGATGATGAATGCATAGAGCTAACCGCCAGGGAAGATGAAGAGTTTCCATGATGATAAGGAGATGACTCGATGTGAGAAAAACATGAAAAATAGAGAAGTGAAGTGATTCAACTGTCGAGATATGCAGGAGTGAGGAAGAGCTGTAGTGAACAACCTGTAGGGAAGATTAGTGACACTGTAAAGAGCATGCAGTGGCATAGTGCATGATGTATGCAGTTGGTGCACAGAGAATATAAAAACGCAGAACAAAGAAGAGAGTTGTTTTTGTTGAGTGTATTTGATGCGTGTAGAAGCATGCGATGTGCAGGAGTTGAAGCATAGAAGAAGAAAGGAACATAAACACATATTTGAGAGAAGAACAGAAAGTGTAGCAGACACGAGGAGAGAGACACTGATGTAGGCAAAGCAGAGTAGAGCAGTGTAGCAGAACAATGATGAGACTGGTAAGCCATAGATAAATTTTGTATCACTGTGATAAAGTTGAAAAAGGCAAATATTTATATTTCAAGGTGGTAGGGAGGTGCTAGGGAGGATTGGTGTCCTTATAGTTTCAAGTGGGTGCTTGAACATAGGGAGTTGTAGCTTACATCTGGTTGCATCCAGAAAAAATAGGGTGGCAGGGTGGTGCAAGGGAGAAATGTTGTTCTCTATTATATAGGTCGGTGCCTGTGTGATTGGAAGTTGGTGCTTCCATCCAATTGGTTCTGGAACACTTAGGGAGTTGGTTCTTCCTACTAGTGGGTGCTAGAGAAACCAGGGAGTTGGTGCTTCCTTCTAGTGGGTGCTAGAGAAACCAGAGAGTTGGTGCTTCCATCCAGTTGGTTTTGGAACACTTAAGGAG
>JASDQU010307149.1:46873-66137 GCA_032191745.1 Picea mariana
ATAATGGTTGTATTTCTGTAAAAATGATTGAGAACTGTTGTGTTGCACTCATGAAAACATTAAGGATAATGTGATGAAGTGAATACATATATGCTAGTACATGTCTGAAAATATTTTATTAATTTAAATGATATTGTACTTTCATTTTGATTTACATGACGACTAATGTGCTTATGATGTATGCCATGTGTAGAAAGAAATAAGATTGGAACTGTTGAGAAAGATAGTTGCCAATAACGAACAACCTAAATCAGAGGATGACTATGAGAAGGTTCTTGTTGAAAGATTGTTGAAGGGAATTTAAAATTCCCCATGGAGCACCACTGATGGGGTAATATCAGAGGGGGTGCTAGCATCCATAACCGATATAAAAATGTTCATGCCTATGTGGCACAAGGTATGAAGGGATTGGGTAAGAATCCCTTTTGAAATGTTTTACGGTCTTAATGTTATGTATGAAACGTTGAAAGGCAGTTGTATGCCTTGGATACCCAAGTAGGGTATTATTCAGGAAGGAGAACATGAATGATGGAGGCGTGAACCTCTGGTAGTAAACACTGATTGTAATCCTCGGAAGAATTCATGAACTGATATGTCATGAATACATGGACCAATCAAGGAACGATTGGAAACAAAAGTGCTCATAGATAGCATGTTGCATGGAATTGCTTCAAGAAAATGCATGTTTGCATAAAGGAGAGACAATGGAATTTTCAGTAAGGAAGGAGGACCTTCCAATGTTTTACTTACATTATGTAAGCATGGAAGGAAAACAAATTGGGTGGCCATAAGTGTCAGCACCCTGTTTATTAATGAAGGAAGAATGCTTAAAGGCATTCATGTGAAACTTTTGAGTTTCATGTGTACTAATTTGGAATCGTGATTGGCCTATAGCAGGAAGCATGGTCTTGTTGTAAGAGTGAATGAAAATGAATAAGTCATGTGGTGAAGAGGTTGGTTAAATTCCAACACGCCATGGCCAAGAACCTGTCATAAAGTGTGACAAACTTGAAATCAATGCAAGAATGCATTGGGTATGAATGTGGTCGTGAATACTAGCACATTTGTTAAATCCTTTAAAATGTTGAATTACATTTCGAAAGGTTTGGTATGTTGAAATAAGGCACGGGAAAGGAGTGTGATTCCCTTTTCATGTTTATACAGATGAGATGAACTGTTAGTATGCATGGTTTTGAATATAGCTATATATACATGGATGCATGAGAAACTAACAATTTGTTTGGCTGAGGAATGTTAAAATTGCAAGAGAAAATGGGTCTCAGATATGGCAGTATTGTAAGCCCATAAGGAAGACCAATCGCCTACTGAGCCAAACTGCAAGGAATGGTATTTCCTTTTTTTAAAAGTGAATTTGATCGTTAGTATGCACAATTCTGAAATTGTTTGTGATGACGTTATAAAGGTGCAATAAAATGTATATGCATGGAAACTAACAATTTGTTTGGCTGATTGAAGTTGAAAGTACAGGAAGCAAAGGAGTCTTGACTATGGCAGTGATGTAAGACATAAGCAAGACCAATTGCCTGTTGATCCAAACCGTTATGGAAGGAAATTCCCATAATTATGAATCTGTTTCCTGTGCGAAACAAATATGGAAACAAAATGTGGAATTTGGATATCTGTGGGTCACAGATTTACAAGAAAATTTTGAATTTAAAATTTATGATGATGTCTCATGAATTTTTATATGTCTATGATACAGGTGAGAAAGAGTATAATCCGATCGCATGAAATAAAGACTGACTCGGGAGAAGGATATTAACCTTCATCCCTATCTATGATTGAGTCGGGAGAAGGAGAGTAACCTTCGTCCCTAACTTTAGCTGGGTTGGAAGTCTGTCAAGCTGTAAAAGCATGAAAAATGGCTAATGTTGAGCCATGAGAACCCCATGGTAAGCCATGATCGACTAGAATATATTGTGTTGAGGTAACACAAGCCGGAGGGACGCCTCGACGGAGCAATTCTGAGGGACGCCTCGATTGTAAAACTTGATAGAGTCTCTGGAATTCTTTCTATGCGAGAAAACCTTGGCAGGGCAAGATGGATCACCCGAGGGACTGTATAGCAATAAAGTGGATGCCTGAGCCTGGGCCTAGAGGGTGAGTGACCGCAAGGAAGAGGATACATTAATAGTTATTGTAAACTATTGGGATCATGCACACGATGGGTAGTTCTTCCTGTGTGAGAAAACCTTGGCAAGGCAAGATGGATTTCCCAAGGGACTGTATAACAGAGAAGGGGATGCCTGAGCCTAGGCCTGGAGGGTGAGTGACCGAAAGGAAGATGAAACTTTGATAGTTATTGTAAACTATTGATTGGGATCATGCACCCAATGGGTATGTCAAGGAAAAACAATGAGCTTGGATAAAAAAAAAACCACGTGGATACAAATCCACAAAATGCGTAAATAATTATTGTGCTAAGATTATGAAAATTTTTCTACAAATTTTTATGCAATGCTTTCGCATAAGACTATGATTAATGTGCTTGATTGTCCAAGAATTACTGAAAGTAGGTGACAAAGATTAAGGGTCTGAAAAAGGGCCTGACCGAGAGAGAAAGATCAACATTTATGAAACAGTTGAATGAGAAAGGCATGACAGGTGTTTTCTAGGAAGAACAATGAGGACGGTGTTCCTTTAAGGGGGAGGGAATTGTAATATCCTTGTATCCCCAGTTTGTAATTAATCATAAAATAGGAATTACCATGCTAAGGCATGTGGACAATGTAAATGTATTATTGTTTGAGTTGCCAATAACTGACTATGGGGATGAAGCCGTGAAAGTACTGGCCATGATATCACTAGAGGAAGAATGTGAAAACTATATGAGAGGGTTCATTATATCAAATAACCCCAAATTTCCCTTGATGAGGATTATAAACCTCCTTTGGATCCCAAGGAGAGAAATCAGATAATGAAGAAAGGACCAGTGGTTGAATTATCAACCACCCCCATGAATGGGAGCATGGTCTAGCTGTAAAATGTCATCCCGAAGTACCACAGAGACCTGCAGACCCGAGCTTCCTTCTAACAAAAGGAACGTTGCAAAGAGAAATATCTAAAAGTTGCAGAGAGAAATATCTAAAAGTTGCAGAGAACAGAACCCGAGCAGAAGCTGAACAGAGAAAGAATCCTTGAGAACTACGAGAGTTTCCTGCTGATATCATGGCTTGGCACGGGGGTGTCCAGAGTGCTAAGAATGAGTGCCTCTGAGCCTATGGTAGGGTGGAAGGACAAACACCCATAGTCAATTAGTTGGCTACCACCTGTAATAGATAAGTAATCACATATCTTGCGTATTTAAGTGGTACTGTGAGTTAAATGTGGATATCCATTGTATGTCACGAATTGTATGTCCATTGACCTTGGACACAATTTCATGAATGCATGTCGACCCTCCTAGTCGTTCTGAGTCCCTTTTAGGACAAAGTCTATTACGCTCAGGAGAGGTAGTGCAGATATGCATAGGCTCTCTGCGAGGCAAGTAGAAACCGAGAACCACTTAAGTTCTAGACATGACGAATTAGCACAAGGGGTACGAAGAAATTCTTCTAAGTGTTAAGTCCAGTAGAAAGAGCGTAATGTTCTTAGGTCCTTCATAAATGACGAAGCTCAGGAAGGATAGCGAGATTCAAGTATTGGAAGGGAATATCCTTTTGATTGGAAGATGAATGAACGAGATCCATTTGGGAGAATCTAAGGTCTGACAAGACCATTAGATTTGAAGAAGGAGTGCAGACGTTAACGCCTCGATTCCTTCAGTTTTCGCAAGTTCGACGAATGTTGGTAATCATCATGAAGGGAATGGATTCTTTGTAATCCAAAACCCGAAGTCGCGATGTGATCTAAATCGTAGATCTAAGGATCTATCGGGACCCACCTTGATCGTCGGATCTATGAGTTTGGAGTTCGCACGACGAGAGAATCGCGTGTTGGTGTGACCAAACCCTCTGAAACCCGAAGTAGTGATGAAACCTGGACCGTAGATCCAAGGATTTATCGAGACCCTTCTTGACCGTCGGATTGGCAAGAACGGAGTCCGCACATCGGGAGAATCGCACGTTGGCGCGACAAAACTTCTGAAACCCGAAGTTGCAATGTGATCTGGACCGTTGGATCAAGGAAGGTCGTGGACCGTCAATCTGATGTGAGAAGATTAACACAAGGAGTATGTGGGAACTTGAGATCCCCTAAGAACCAAGATCATAAGAGATAAGCGCTCCTTAAAAGTGCATATGAGGTCCAAGAGAAGAGCTTGTTTCAATTTCGTAAGCTCAGAAGGGATAACACTTATCATAAGTGTTGACGAGATCCAAGAGTAGGACTCGTAGGAGGAGAAAAGGTTTGAAACCTTTGAAGACTGATAAATCTTCCAAGCGGGAGAAATCAGAAGCTCAGAAGGAGGAGCGACAGTGGTCGTTGGATCATAGTGAAAAGGATCGACAACCGTTGGATTTGAGGAAGGTGTGCGAGTCTTAATGTTTGCACGCACAGGAGAGAGAACCTGTCAAGATTTGAGACTCAAAGTTTTCGAAGCCCGAAGACTCGAAAACCCGAAGTTGAATATCAGTCGTCCGATCGCAGGAACAAATCTGAGCCGTCAAATTGTTTGGGGTAAACTTCAAGCGTCGGATCGCCAGAGTGGATCTGAGTCATCAGATACCGTGAGTCCGGGAGGAGGTAAGTTTGAAACTTGAGATTCCTAAAGCATGGAGAGCCGAAGGGCCAGAGAAAATATGGACCATCGGATCCAAGAGGACACGTGTCGACAGGTCGAAAGATCCAGAGGAAGGCGAAGGTCAAAGTGTTGAAACACCCGAAGCCCGAAGAGTCGAAGAGTTGTGAGTCGTCGATTGGCAAGGGGACACTTGTCAACAAATCAAGAGCTCCAGGAATATTGTAGTGGGGTTTTAGTTTGAGAACTAATATTGCTGAACTCTGAAGGCCCGAAGACTCGAAATGAACCTGGACCGACAGATCTAAGGGAGACGTGACGAGAATCAATGAACTCCGCCCGAAGTGATTCCTAGCCATTGGATTTGGAGGACACATGGCGCAAATCTGTGAGCTCTGGGTGAAGACCTGAAGTAATCCTCGATCGTCAGATCAGGAGGACACACGTCAGAGGATTGTAGCCTTCAGATGAAAGTCATTGGGGAAAAGGTTTGAGATTTGAGATCTCAAAAGTCCGAAACCCGAAGGAGATCTTGAACGTCGATTGAGAAGAGGGTTGGAGGACCGTTGATTTGGGTTGAATGGTTAAACATCCGAAGTGGAAGCAAGATCGTTGATCAAGCAGGATAGGTGTCTACAGATTGTTAGCTCCAGAAGGTTGAAGTACGGAAGAAGCAGGGTTTGAGATTTCAAAACCCCGAAGTCCGAAATTGCTAAGAGATCACAACAGTTGATCTAGGAGGGACAGAGTTGGTTCGTAGATTTGAGAGGTGCAGATATGAACCGTAGATTCAGACAGTATCTTCAAGATTGTGAGATCGACGATCCCGTAGCATTGTGGGGATAGGAGTTGCGCGAAGTTTAAAATATTGAGGGCGGGCCACAATCCAAACTATGGTTTTGTTAGGAGGACACATGGAGACTTGAGGAGGATTGTTGGCCCAAAAGTAGTTTGACTCCAAACCGCTTGTGGTCACACCCGCAATTGCGTGGTCATCGCCAAGGTCACATCTGAGGAGAGGCCAAGAGAAAAGGGGCTAACGCCAACTCCGAGACTTCGCTGAAGCGCGAAGGAGAAGGTCACGGGTATGATAAGACCTACACCAAAGGCCGAAAGGGCTTGTGCCTGTTTTAGAGGTGAGACTATCATGGTCTCAAAGTCTCGTTGGATTTAGAATTGGAGAATCTTGACCGGAGGCTCGGGCTGAGTTCCAGACTTTCCAAATAAGAACCCGTAGAGATAAAGAGGATTTGTTCCTGTAAGGACGATGCAATTTTTATTTTTATTTTTTTGCCCCATCGTGAGTGTGTTACATTATGTATGCATGCATGCATGCATGTATGTATGTATATGTGTGTGTATATGTATATGCATATGTATATGTATGTATGGAATTGTTTAATTAGTTATTTTATGTATTTTGTCAATTTTAATTTACAAGTGTTACACACATATGTTACACATGTCATCCATACTAGGCTACAAAATACACCTCACTTATCTTGGTGTAATCATAAATTACATTGAAAACAATTGAATTTTAAGAGGAGAAAGCTTTCCATGCTATGCTTTGGAAGCATGGACTTTTCTAAATCTGATGTTAGCTCCAAAGTTTACAGAAGAAGGAAGCATGGACTTTTCTAAATCTGATGTTAGCTCGCTCCAAAGTTTATAGAAGAAAACATGTTCTTGTAAACAACTTGCAATGTATAAAAGGAGTATGGTATACAAATAAAAGTGGTTATGTCTTTTTTGCACAATAATGCCAGATTTTTAGCTAGTGTCATTATTTAGTCATAACAAATTCCATGAACATGTGGAGATTTTTGTTAGTTCCTACAAAGTATATTTTGAAATAATCTATTTAATTGTATATAAAACTAATAATGATACATACAAGAAATAAAACATTATCTAAATATAATCCATGGGTGGGTAAAGAGACATGAAAAATAAAGACTAATATAGGAAAGTGGAATGAGATGGAGACCATATAGTGTCACCAAGTTGATAACTACATATTTTGTCCATGAATTTTTTGTTTTACCTGTCAACAATTTTTTATGCCATCATGTTTCGAGCCAAGGGACAAATATACTTAAGAATTAGTAGAAAACGAGAGCCTTATTCAAGAGAAACATGGAGTTCTCTTGAGTTAATTGTTAATGGGAACATTTTTGCATTATACATAGGGGATAGTAGCAATATGCAGTAGAAAACATTAATACATAAGAATTAGCATAAAATGAGAAGACTTTAGCTATGAAAACATGGAGTTCCCTTACGCTGTTTTAATAGGAATGTTTGCATTATAAATAGGGGATGGTAGCAATATGCGGTAGGAAAAATTAAAAAATGTCATTTTCTCCATTAACTAGCTATCAATACTTAGTATGGAGAGGCATACTCAAATAGTTATTTATGTTAGCCTCCAAATATTTGCACATATTAAACATATGTGTGGAAGAGATAGGAATGGACAATGATGAGGAAAGAAGAAAGGAGATGATTTAATTTTTAGTTTTTAAAATGATTTAGTCTTGAAATTTTATATTTTTAATGTTTTAAAAATATGTTATAATCCAAATTATTCATAGTTTCCCCCTTTATGAATCTTATCATTTACATGCCTATCATCCAGAGGCATATATATAAACATGTCATGTTGGCAACCCTAGAATTTATTCAACCCAACCTTGAATTCTGAAATCATAGACCACTAATTGAAAATTTGTTTACCATTATTCTAACATGGCAAAGTGCGAAAGTTGAATTGTCATGTTAGTCTTGGTAAATGCCCATGATATCATACAATATATTTTCTCTAATTTTGTTATATTTTGAATTTGATAGGGATGTGCAATAACTGTGAAGTGTTGATATTTTTGGATGCAAAAAAGACTCTACAAGGTAAACGTATATTTTGTTTCAAGGTTTTGTTATATTTTGAATTTGATAGGGATGTGCAATAACTGTGAAGTGTTGATATTTTTGGATGCAAAAAAGACTCTACAAGGTAAACGTATATTTTGTTTCAAGGTTTTGCTAGTTTTTCGATGAATTTCTTATCGAGTTTAATATTGTAGCTCGGGTAATTCTTTCATTGACTCTTTCTAGATGGAATGAAGCTTTTCGTTTTTTAAAACAGAGTGATTTTCATAGAGGGTTTTAATGGCATTGTACCACGTGAATATTTTGCAAATATAGAGACTATTGAGTATAAGAGAAATAAAAAATATTGAAGGAAATGTCCCATTTTAAGTATTCAAGGCAGTAAAATGTGCATGAAGGAAACCAACTATCAATTGTAGTTGGATGGTGAAAGATGATTGTTAGCCATAGAACTGTGGTTGGTTTATATTATTGTTCTGAACATGTTGTTTTTATGGTCAATGCTTTCAATCATCTTGTTATCTAGGTTTGGATGATTTCATTGTGTTTTTTGCAAGCAATGAAATTTTGAACAGCTATGTAAATGTGGAATATTTTTTCGTACCTACTAGCATAAAATTATTTTGAAACAAATCAATTACCATGTTTTCAGTATTACATCAATACTATTGGTTTGTTTATGGAAGCTAAGTGGAAAGCATCTTATATATCTTAGCAGGAAATATCTAGAAAACATGAATAATGCTTCATAAAATAGGCCTTGCTTGTTGTGGTAACATGCATGATCAATACTTCAATGTAATAACGAGATGCTTTGTATTAAATTGACTTGTTTTAGTGTTTATGTGTTCTATATTGAACTTGACCAGATATGTACATTAGATCATGTGCATGGAATGTATTTGATTTTAGAACTTGGGGTGAGAGTAGATCATGTAATCAATTGTTTGTTGGGATTGTTATGCCAATCATTTTTCCACTCGTTCCTTCTACATGGTTAATGTGGGTGGGTCAACCTCTCACATTCCTACTACATGGTTAGTTCCAAAATGGTTTTATATTCAATGTCAAGCTTTTTAAAAGTAGGGGAGGAAATCACATTCCTCCAATATGGTTGGATCCAAAAAGGTTTTATTCAATGTCCCTTCTTTGTAAAAGTAGGGTAGGATATCTTCTCCAAGATTGTGTCCATATGGTAGGGAAGCTTCACCTTTGTGTGCCAATATAGGTCAAGAGTGAGCGAGTATAATGTAGTTTGGCTCTTTGTGAATTTTGTGCTCGTCATGATGGACTCCAATTCTTTATCAATTTTCTCATAGTAGGTTGTTTCCTTTTGGCTCAGACCTTATCCTTCAACCTTTACATATTTTGGATGGTGATGGCCTTATCCCTACTAACAAATCCTAGGGCTATGCAAAAATATTCCAAATTTCAATCACCCAAATTGGCATTGGAGAAAGATCAAATGTTTTATTTAATACAACCCAACCATGGGATACAAGTTTCTCTTCTCCAAGCCTTTTGTTTAAAGCCAACTGAGCAAGCTTTGTAAGTTGAAGTCCAAAAAAACTTGGTTATTTCATCTTCATGGTGTTTAGAAACCAATAATGGAGCCCAAAAAATGTTATTTTCTTGTGTCTAATTATAGGAATCCCTTAAAAAGTGGTTAACTTACATGGGTGCATCCAACCATGTTGTCCACAATGTGGATTTGGAAAAAAAACATTTAAGCACCTATTCTGGTTCTACGCATTGGAAAAATATCCATGGGCCTTAGTTGAGGCCCTCTATCAATGATATCTCCCAACCTCCATCTTCATGGAATGAAAATCACTTAACCTGGGCCATTTAATTCTAGAAACAGAAACACCAACAATGTTTCTTTGTTCATGTGTATTTATCAAGACCTTCAAAAGACCAAATCTTGGCCAATTACAAATGGGTTTGGTGAATACTTATAGCCTTCCAAATTTCTTGGCAATTGAACCAAACCTCACTTAAGTCTTGAGATGTCATGTATCATTAAAGTAGGCACATGGAACAATAGATATTAACTAATTTCCCATTTTTATCTAAGTTAAGGTCTACAAACCGACTTACTACATATACTGAAATATCATGCAACATTGTAGATTCCCTATGAAGGAATAATAACTTGTTCATTTAGTTCATTAAGGGGTCCTTCAACAAGTATAAAAAACAAACTTAATATTGGGAAATTAGATTATAACAAGTATGTATGTTTTTAATTTTTTATGGACACTTTGTTTCCACACTGGCTCCTACCCATTTTCAAAGACCAATTTGCAAATCTCACAGAAGATAAGAACTACTTTTTTCCATAGTTGAATCAAATTCTACAAGTGTAATTTTACCACAACAATGATTGATTCAGGCATTCAGTCATTTGGTTTCTAAAAATTGAAATGATGACAAGGTTTAGAAGTAAAAATGAATTATAAATCCATCCCTTGACACTCCTTCATTTTTATAGTGCATATCATCAATAGACATTTCACATGGATCTCACAATTATGAAAAATAATGACCTTACAAAATTAGCAGTGGTTGTATCAAATGAACAATGAGAATGAAAAAATGAGCAATGGCAGTTCATTTTCTTTGAAAATTAATTTCCAAGGATGGTAATAAGGAAAAATGAGATGCAATATGGACAATACATGCCAATGGAGGTAATTTTTTCTTGCAACAATTCTATACTCATAGCTACATTTGAACTCCCAAATACATGAATTGATACAAGGATCATGAAATGATTGTTGGAAAATTGGTTTGGCATTTACTGGTTTTTTTCAATAAATGTAATCAATAGTGATTCTCCCTTGTTCATGAATCAAGCTAAAGGAAACTTTGCAATGTGTATATTATATTAGAATTCCAATGCTATCAATTAATGTGAACTAGTTTGTCGTAATTGAGAAGACTTGTGCATTGTAGGAATCTTGTATACAATTTAGATAGATGAATTACTCATTGTCTCTATAGTCATTCTGAGTAATTTTTTTTGGCTCCCATGCAAGATCTGCCATGAAATTTCCATTTGCATTCCTAGTTGGATACTCAAGAGGGACATTAATCTCTACAAGAAGTGCTTGTTGGATGATCTTTCTATGACTCCCATGTTGGTTATTTCCAAGTAAGACTAATATTCAATATCTCCTATAATTTCATTTGTCCTTTCCATATGTGCTATGTAGGATTTCCAATTGAAAAACTCTTGTTGGTTGTTCCTTAATTATTAAATTATTGTGCATATTTCTTGCAAGATATGTTGATCAAGTGGAAGTTATTTTTTTCAAAATAGGGATTAAATTATGTGGCTACATTGTCATTGTCTGTCATGAAAACTAAGGAGGATGCATTTTGGATGTTGGCTATGATCTTGTATAATGTTATGGTCAATGATTGCTATACACACAACTTGTTTGGATGTCATGTTCAACAAAGGTTATTTACAAATCTCCTGGAAAAAAAGTTACCTAGGTAAATATTATACACTTTTCCTTCATGGTGCCTCGGAAATGATATAAAATTATTAATATATTTAATTATTTTTTGTACTTCAATGTATCATTGTCTTTTTGTTTTTGATGGTGGAATTGCTACACATTAAAGAATCTAGAATTTGATGTCTCTCTTGTGAAAATAGAGTGGTTTCTTTGTTTCTTTGAAAAAAGCTTACCATCTGAAGTAAGCATCAAATTTTGTTTCAAAAGATTTTGTAATTGGATGATCCAACCTAGTTAAACTATGGATGACTTCTAATGAATACTTTATTGTGGGTGCTATAGTAAACTACGATGTGGGTTTCAGGTATTCTCTTCAATGAGGGTGCCAAATTTTTATTCTGAGTAGCATTAACTATCTTCAAGGAAAGTCTATTTAATGTATTAACAAAGCACATTATATGTTCCCATTGAGCTTTATGCATTTATAAGCTTCCCATAGGCTCATTATGTTTTATCCTATAATTACATATTAAAGAGGATGATTTATTGTCTACCCAAGACATCGAGGATGATATTGATATCTTGCATAATACAACACATCATGCATTTGACTTGGATGAACTAATGAAGGTGAGAAAAATATGTTTCCAATAACACACAAATTTGTAGATCTCTATTTATATTTCTCTTGCAAAGGGATTTCTATGATTTGATAGAGAACATATATTTCTATTGACATTACAATTGAACTCAATTTATAAAGACATCGCTAGTCCTAATCATTGGCAATATGGATATTAGTATAATTATTGTTTGTCAGCATCATAATAATTTTGTATTCTATGCAACTTTAAACCTTAGTTACTCTTCTTTTCTTATGGAAGGTATAGCATTTGAGAATATTTGTTCTATGACTATAAATACAATCACAAAACAATGTAAAAAGAAAGAACCTGCAGTCATGGAAGATTTTTACAAGAGGTCTACGTGTCTTGGTTCCATGGGAAGTGATAAATCATTAATATATGTTGATTAGCTGCTAAATTGGTTTCGGGCACATGGTATGGATGGCCCATGGTTTTGTATGTCGTATAATGCATGTGAAGAAGCATTTATAAGGATTGTAAGGCTCCATTGTAAAGTGGTCTAGAGGTGAGCGGTGGCTAGATCACTTGGCCTGGTTTGGCTGGTTTAGGTCAAGGCTAATAATAGATCTATTATTAGGTTGGTTTTTCCCCCGCAGGGTTTTTCTAGGATAATTGTGTGTCTATGTGTATGGTTGCTTGTGTATTATTATTTTTCTCTCACAAACATAATTTATTATGCTTGGTTTAAACCTAAGAAGATACTATTGCAGTATTTGTGACAAAGATGGGGCAGGTATATTTTGACCACTAAGTGATGAAGTAATGTGAATTCCCCAATATGATTGGTGCAGTGTATTGAGAGGTTTGAAATACTTCCATTGTTACAAATTTTAAAAATGATGAGATGCAATTCTATCTCCATTATTGTTTTTGTTATTTATTAAAAGGTTCTATACATGCTTACCTTGTTACAAATTCCAAGGAATTCTTAGTGGTGCAGCTCATAGACATGAAATAATTATAACGCCTACACGACTATTCTCTGCCTTCATAATGCACAACAAAACTCATATTCAAACATGCAACAAACAATTCATTTATTGTTGTTAAGACTGAAATAGAACAAAATTAATTACAACCACAAGAACACAAACAAGTTGTGAATCCTTACTTTTATTATTGATTTCAGAATGCCTCTTATTACAATGTAATCGAGCAATACATATTTTCTCACCGGAATAGAACCGATTTACTATGTTGTTCTTCTGCATATTGTATCGTCTCTTCTCGATCTCATTCGTGGTGGATGTCTCAATTGCTTCCAATCAACCTGAGGGAAACCTTCCTTTCTTCTAGCTCGAATCCAACCCCCTCATCTTCTTTTCCCCTTCTCTTTATGTCTTTTCTATTAGATTATTTGTTTCCTCTTCCATTGAGAAGATGAATAGTCATGCCTATTCATTGCCTAGACGTTTTCCAATTCAATTTCATTTCCTCTTCCCTCACCAACGATTTCCACTTGGAATTTAATCTTCATGAGCTATGTGGGCTGATTTGGAATTAGCACGTTGAGTTGCAGCATAAATTTTCCAGTGCAAATCCTGTAGCGTGGAGTCACAACATAGGAGTTGTAGTGAGTTGCAGCTCCAATCTTGTAGCATGGAGTTGCAGTGTAGGAGTTGTAACGAGTTGCAACACCAATCCTGTAGCATGGAGTTGCAGCGAGTTGCAACACTATCATTTTTTAAAAAGGAGTAACAACACGAGCTGTCGAGTAGAGTTGCATCCATACTTATTCATCCTAAATTAACTTGTACATAATTTTAAATGTTTTTGGGTGATGTAGATTTCCCAAAACCAAATATGCTCCTACATCAGACACCCTTGGTAAGAAAAACAACAGCTCCCATCTCATGTGGTTGTTTTTCTAGAGGATGAAGAGTTTTGCAGGTGCCTTAGTTCTTCTACAAAAACCCACGATGCATCCTTAGACCCTTTGTTTTTCCATTTGACCAAATATTCTAGATATTCCTTGTTGTGAGTTTTTCTACCAATCCTTGTGGCCAAAATTTCTTCCACTTCCTTAGCTCCCTTGACTGGTATTTGTTCCCATCTGTCTAGAGTACTTTCATCATCACCGTTTTCTCCTTCGTGGAACTCATATAGATCAGCAACATTAAATGTTGGAGATACATCGAACTTGTCTGGAAGTTCCAACTCATAAGCATTTTCAAAAAAATTCTTCAAGATTCTGCATGGTCCTATTTTTTTATACTTAAGTTTGTTATAAGTACCTATGGAAAATCGTTCCTTTCTCAAGCAAGCCATGAGTAACTCACCTTATTTAAATATTTTATGTCTTTATTGCAGGTCTATCCTCTGTTTATACTTGTTATTGATTTCTTGTATTTTTTGTTGGTTGACAACTGAGAGGGGGGGGTGAATTAGTTGTTATTGTGCTTAAACAATTATGCCCATTTTAAACTCTTCAAAAAACACTCAATGACTATCAAAATGATGCAGGGAAGTAAGCAATAGAATATTAAACATCAATCAAACACATGAAACATACAGAGACAGATATTTCCTGAGGAAACCCATAAAGGGAAAAACTCTTCTTCTTGATTTGATAAGTAATCTTTATTTTCTGTACATTATCATTCTTATGAGAACCAACTCATTGTGAGGCTACCACCTCTATTCTACAAGCTACAACTTGTTGAGAGCACCAAATCTCTGGTTTCTCTAGCAACCACTAGAAGGAAGCACCAACTCCCCAGTTTCTCTAGCACCCACCAGAAGGAAGAACCAACTCCCTAAGTGTTCCAGCACCAATTGGATGGAAGAATTAACTTCCAGTCACACAGGCACCGACCTGTATAATAGAGAACAACAGTTCTCCCTTGCACCACCCTATCACCCTGGTTTTTCTGGCTGCAACCAGATGGAAGCTACAACTCCCTATGTTCAAGCACCCACTTGAAACTCTGAGTACACCAATCCTCCCTGAAATATAAATATTTGCCTTTTTCAACTTTATCACAGTGATACAACATTTATTTATGGATTAGCAGTCTCATCATTGTTCTTCTACACTTCTTTGCTTTGCCTGCATCAGTGTCTATCTCCTCATGTTTGTGGCACTTTCTGTTCTTCTCTCATATATGCATTTTTGTTCCTTGCTTCTTTTGTGCTTCAGCTTCTGCACACCGCATGCTTCTACCCACATCAATCACACTCAACAGTAGCAACAACTCTCTTCTATGTTATGCGTTTTTATATTCTCTGTGCATCAACTGCATACATCATGCACTATGCCACTGCATGCTCTTTACAATGTCATTTTTTTTCCCTATAGGTTGTTCACTATAGCTCTTCCTCACTCCTGCATAGCTCGACAGCATAATCACTTCACTTCTCTGTTCTGGATGCTTTTATCATGTCAAGTCATCTCCTGATCATCATGGAAAATCTTCATCTTCTCTAGCGGTTAGCTCCATGTGTTCATCATCATTGGGCGTTATGCTGAGATTCTTTGCCTTCTCTGGCAATGCGACTCTCCGTCTACTCTGTCACAGTTGAGCTTATCCTCTCTGTTGCAGTTACAGACTTCGACACTTTTCATTTTGTCCATTGTCTCTATGATGAGTCTTCATTCCACTGGAAGATACCTTGAGACTCTTCAGCTTCTCTGGCGATCACCCTCTAGCTCCTCGAGTTCTCTGTCCGATACAATCACTTTGTTTTGGCAGTTACAGCCAATCAATTATGGCTTCTTTGGCTTCTAATCCCCTTCCTTCACGTGACCTTTGGCAGTGACCAAATTCCTATTCAAAAGGTGCTTCTCAAGCTCTGTTTAGTGAGCGCTAGATCCTTTTTCACGATATAACCTTGGGCTATGCACTTCACATGACCACATGATTGCAGGTGCGTCCATAGGCGGTTTGAGGGCATCCCGCTTTTCTCCCCACAATTCACTACGAGCCTCCATGTGTCCTTTCTCCAAAAATGTGGTTTCAATTACGGCCCTCTCATTAGAAATTAAGGCCCGATCATGTTATGGCCTCGCAATGGAGCACGACCATCAATCTCACGATCTTAACGGTGCTCTTGAATGGACAGTTCAGATCTGTCCTCTCAAGTCTACGGAGGTCGAACCTAGCAACACTAGCTCCTTCCCTTCTCTTCTGCTGATGTGAACATTGGTTGTGACCACAACCCTATTCGAAAAGGCATTTTGCGATTTTGGTGATCTTCGTTGTAAAGCCTAGCAACGTGCTAGCTCCTCCCTTAACCTTCATCAATGTGACACGAGCTATGACCAAGGGCCAAGCAAGAGGGGTGCGTCGCGATTTCACATATCGCGAACTCCTACTATGAGTTGCCTCGAAACTCCAAACTCGTGAAACTCCGAAATGCTTGATATCAGATCAATGATCAATATATCTCAATGATCCAACGGCCCAGATCATTTCGTGACTTTGCATATCGCGAGTTCCTGCTATGATTTGCCTCGAAACTCCCAACTCGTGAAACTTCAAAACGCTTCATATCAGATCAATGGTCGAGATCTCTCGGTGATTTGACAGCCCAGATTATTTCGCGACTTCGCATATCGCGAGTTCCTACATCTCTCACCTTTGAATTCTCCATCTCACGAGTCAGCGAAATGTTGATCTCTCGCCATGTGTGCTCTGGATCCAACGACTCAGATCATTTCGCATATCGTGAGTTCCTACAACTCTCACCTTTGACCTCTCTAGCTTGTGAGTCAGCAAAATGTTGATCTCTCGCCATGTCTCCTCTAGATCCAATGGCTCAGATCATTTCGTGAGTTCGAGGATGGCTCTAATCCATTATCCTCTTCATAGTTATACTAGATCTAACAATTGTTAGTCCTATGTGCTCTGATCCGACGGATGAGGTCTAATATCCTCCTCTGCACGCTCATCCTGTCTAGACTCTGATCTGATGGCCATCGGGTATTCGGGATTGGTGATCCAATGACCAGTGTCACTCCTCCTCATGAGCTTACGCATCCTCCGGACTTGGAAGAATTTATAAGTGTCAAAGGTTCTGCGACCTTTAATCCTTCTGAGAGCCTTGATGTATGGGATCTCGTCTGTGCATCTCAGAACGCTATCTCTCCTGAGCTTTGGAAAAAGTTTCCCTCGGCCCTAGCGCACACTTTCACTCTACGTGCAACTCTGCACTATCTACGTGGAACTCTGATCAATCTCTTATGAGATTATCAAACTTGCTCATCTGCATCTTCCCAAAAGAATTTCGGTGCCAACCTGGCACATTCTTCCTTTCTCAACTTCTAGTCTCTCGAGCTTTGGTTTTCTGTTGTTCTTGCCTGTAAACATGCCATTGTTGTTGTCATTCTTTCCATGCACACTCTACCTGTAAACCTACAAACATCATTGTTGTTCTTGCCATCAATGACAAGCACACTCTGCCTGTAAACATGCCAACAATATCCCCCTTTGGCATTGATGGCAACCCTGAACGTCTACATTATTCTACTTAGATATCCAATTATAACATCCAGGATCTCCAAATAGAGCATCCAAACCACTCCTTTTCTCCCCCTTTGACATCAATGTCAAAGAAAACATGCTCCCCCCGAGTTGCTGCAGTACTTTTCATAGGTATCAGATATTCAACCAATACATACTCCCCCTGACAGGATGGACCTTCTTAGGTTAATAATGGGTTCACGCCCAACTTCTCACGTAGATACTCAAACTGATATTTTGCAAGAAATTTAGTGAAGATATCAGCAATTTGATCTTTGAAAGGAATATAATGCAAAGAAACAACAGTGTTGGTCACCTGTTCCCTCAAGAAGTGATACTTGATGGGTATATGCTTGGTCTTGGAGTGAAACACGGGGTTCTTTGACAGACTGATTACACTGGTATTATCACAATGAATTGGGATCAGTGCAGTACATTTTACCTCCAAGTCTACAAGTGTCTGAATCATCCACAATACTTGGGTACACTAAGTGGCAGTTGCAATGTATTCATCTTATGTAGTTGATAATGAAATGGAACCTTGCTTATTTATCTACCATGATACAAGGGAATCACCTAAGAATAATGCACTTCCACTCGTGCTTTTCCTTTCATCCACGCAGTTAGCCCAATCAACATCTGAATAAACTGATATTTGAAAATTCTGATTCCTAGGATACCATAGGCCATAGTCCATTGTTCCTTTCAAGTATCTGAATATTCTTTTAACAGCTAACAAATGACTTTGTTTAGGTGCGGCCTGATATCTTCCTACCATTCCAACAACATGCATTATATCTGGACGAGATGATGTGATGTACAATAGGTTGTCTATCATAGACCTATATGAACTCTGATCAACATCAAGTGAATCATCATCCTTGATTAACTTACATCCAGTGACCATAGGTGTGCTCATAGGTTTAGAATCTTCCATTTGAAACCTTTTCAACGTGTCTCTTAGATATTTTTCTTGAGAAATAAATATTCCTTCATACCTCTGAGTAATTTGCAGGCCAAGAAAAAATGACAATTCCCCTATCATAGGCATTTCAAATTAAGACTGCATAGCAGAAGCAAACTATTTTACCAATGAAGCATTATTACTACCGAAGATAATGTCATCTACATAGACCAACACAATGAGCAGATCATTACCTTCTCTTTTGATATATAGATTGTTGTCAATTGTTCCTCTCTTGAATCCTTTGTCTTGTAGATACGTATCCAGTCTGTGATACCAGGCACAAGGAGCTTGTTTCAACCCATATAGGGCTTTCTTCATCTTGCAGACAAAGTCAGGGTTATCTGACAGTTGGAAACCCTTTGGTTGTTCCATATAGACTTATTCTTTTAGATCTCCATTTAGAAAATCTGACTTGACATCCATTTGATAGACTTTAAACTTTTTATGACAAGCATAGGCAAGAAACATTCTAATAGCTTCTAATCTTGCTACAGGCGCAAATGTTTCATCAAATCCAATCCTTCTATTTGAGCATATCCTTTGCAGACCAATCTAGCCTTATTTCTTACAATATTTCCTTGCTCATTCATTTTATTTTTGTAGACCCATTTGGATCCTATTACATTTTCATTTGATGGCCTAGGAACGAGTTCCCAAGTGTCATTCTTTTCAATCTGGTCCAGTTCCTCATTCATTGATTTTAACCAATTTACATCTTCACTGGCTTCATTGAATTTCTTGGGTTCCACCATGGATATGAAGGCCATATGTGATTGCTCAGTGTCTTTGATTATCCTTCTCCTGGTTTGTACACCTTTGTCTTTCTCACCAATTATCTGACTTTCAGGATGATTCTTTTGAGTAATTATGGAGGAACGATTTGATGTTGATTGTTGTCCTGACTCTTCTTGTCTGGGTGTCTCTTCTCCATCTGATTCTTGGACCTATTCATCTTCAGTTTCAGCTATGCCCTTTGTAGTAAGCTCAATATTGCTCACCTCTCTTTCTGGGACTCCTTCATCAACCTTTAAGTCAATGCAATCAACTAATTTATGCAATCTTTTATTAAAGCATCTATATCCTTTACTATTGGTAGCATATCCTAAGAAGATGCCTTCATCAGCCCT
>JASDQU010307149.1:98014-110050 GCA_032191745.1 Picea mariana
AAGAGTTGGTGGACGTAGCCCCGGGCTGGGGATGAACCACGTATATCCTGTGTTATGATTGCTTTGTGCATTTCAATTATTTCTTTATGCCTTTGATGTGATTTATGCTTAGTGTTGTTATCTTTATGAATGTTAGAAGCATCTGATATAATAGCTTAGTGCTCAGTGATGTGAATGAATGTTAGATATGATCTGTTTCTTTATGCTAAGTGCTTGAATGTACTGAATCTTGTTGAATACTGAGTTGCGTTGTAATTAGGGTTTATCTGTGTTGTAGACAAAGGTTAAGTACTAATGGATGACAATTGTTAAGTTCTTTGTTAGAGTATTGTAATCACAGATCTGTGTTCCAGCTAAGGTTGCAGACATTGGAGTCATGCAACCACCCTTGCCTCTACCTCGGGTGAGACTTCATCTGCTTCGCAGGTGTTTCCGAAAGGATCAGTAGTTAGGGTATTGTTGGTGCATTGTTGAAGCTTTGAACCCTGGGTCTGCCCCTATGCCAACAAATGGTTCCGTTGCCGGGACCTGAAACTGTGATTGCTGGGAACTGAGGAAAAGAATGAAAGCTCTGTACATAGATCTGTTGCTTTAGTGTGCAGTATTCTACTTGACTTGTGAAAGCTCTGTGCTAAGAAAAGAAGTATGATCCAAAGAAAAGAGGTAAGATCTGAAAGATTTGTGCCCTGATAAAGGTAAAGTGAAAATTTTTGATTGAAGAGGTAAGATCTGAAAGCTTTGTGCTTTGATAAAGGTAAGATAAGTGGAATTTTTTTTCGAAAGTATGGATCTAGGTATGTTTGATAAATTTTGTCCTAGTCTGAAAACTTGGGCACAGTTAGAAGAAACAAGGTTTGATATGAATAGACCTGATAGAAATAATGAAAGATATGTTATTCCTATGCATAGAAAGAATGTTTGGACTAACAAATGGACGCAGGATCCTAGAAAGAATTTTCTACAGGTTAGCCACTATGATCCTAGTGCGCAGTACAAGAAAGGTTGGGGCTCATTTAAGAGAAAGAGAGGATTAACCTTTTGTTACAGTTGCAGAAGGCCGGGCCATCTTGCTAAGGATTTTCTTGATAGAAGACCTAGTTTTCTTTGTTGTAAAGATATGGACCATGAAGTTCTGGATTGCCCTAGAATGATTGCTAAGGTTGAAAGAATGAATATGAGACAAGAAAACCCTGAGAAAGGCCAAGAAACTGAGACCATGGTAGAACCCCAGAAAGAATCAGAGATTGTATTACTACAAATGAAAGAAACCTCGAATGACCATAGAGATATCAACTTATCAGAGATTTTCAAAGAGAAAAAGTGCATAGAAGAAAGAATAGGAGACTTCGACATAGATTGTGTTCTGGATGAGGAAACACAGGTGAATATTATGACAGAAAGAACTTGGTAAATTTTAGGAAAGCCTACTATGATTCCTTCATTGGGAGGAATATGATTATTTAGAGGAAAGTTGATAACCCTATGTAGAAGAATTACCCAGACATCTATGAGTGTTCATGGCACTTCGACAGAAGAAGAATTTGAGGTTGTTAAATTTATTGAGAACAATGCCCCATTTTCTATGTTTCTAGGAAAAACCTGGATTGAGAAAGATTAGATCCGAAGAAAACAAGAAGAGGATGCTCTAGAACAAAAAAAGCAAGCATTAAAAGATTTCATGACTAGGAGAATAGCACACTTGATAAAAGAACAGGAGAATAACGCACTTGATAGAAGAATAGGAGAACAGGTTGAAGACCAACAACTTGGGTGTCGAAGTTGAAAGAATGCGAGAAAATAGAGCACTTACCCCAAACAGTGAAGAAGTATTACCCTTAAACCTTATAAAAGATCATCAACAACGCGAAGTTATTATGCCAAGAGAAGATAAGAATTAGAATGGAAAGAGGAACCCAGTAACACAAATCACAGGGAAGAAGGCTAGAAAGCTCAGCAAGAAGAAAGCAAAGTTGGAGAAATTACAGGAAGTTCCAGAGAAGACTTCGTAGAAGGAAGATCTCTAGAATTCGAGCTTCGTCGAACTATCATAGCAACTCAGATTGGCACTTCGCCATGGTGGAGCGATATAACCATTGGAGGCATTATAACCGTTAGATTGACATTCCCGAATGGTTAGAACATCAGTTATGATGAGAAAGCTTGCCATTGGACTGTTGGGACCATGTCGTAACAGATATAACTGCAATGATGAAATCTTCTTGTCCGTTGGAAGGATCTGTTACATCGTTGTCTACTTATCCCATCGACTGTTGAGTCGAGCACACTTTTGTGAACTGTATCCGAGCCAACGAGAGAACTCATTGTTACTGTGTTGTGCTTATTGAGACCTTGCCACCCATTCTATTGCATTGAGAAATTGCTCATCAGCCTGAGATATCTTATCTTGAGCGTGCATGTCGAACGAGCTCAGCATTGTGGAAGTAATAGAGCAACGCAGGGTTGCGCAGCAGGAGAAGGTAGCCCTCCAAGCAAATTTTGAAGAGGAAAAGGCGCAGATCTAACAAGAGAAAGAACAGTTGGTCGCAGAGTAGGTTGGAGTAAAAGAAGTAGTCAACAGAGCACTTCGCTCTGTGACGGGCTTAGAGCAAAAGAAGGAAAACCCAGTGGAGCATCAAGTAGCACAGCTTGTCGAAGCCATCCAACAACTTCAACAGAGAATAGCATATCTAGAGCTACAAACAATACCAAGTACTCCGCAAGACGTGCGAGACCAAAGAGAAGCCACTGCCCGGAGTGCAGTTGAGAGGATCAAAGAATTAGCTTTGGAATGTCAATAACTTCGCAGTAGAAGTGTGCAGAATTATGAGCGGCTTACTGAGGACCCTGAACTGAAGACACTATAGTCACATCTCCAGGAGGCAAAGCAACAAGCAGCGACAATATAGGCGCAGTTGAAGCTCTTGTCAATAGTTGAAAAAAAGAAACAATCCCAGGAACAACGCACTGACTAATAGTACATCCATGCCATACAAAACAAAGTCGTGGAGGTGACTCAGAGGCTCCAACCAGTCCAGGATGCATCTTACCAATTGTTCAAAGAGATTGAAGGCCAAGGAGCAGAGCTGGAACAAGTAGTCACTTTAGTTGAACATCACTTAGAGGGACCTGTGAACAAGGCAGTTCTTCAGGAGTTCGTTGAGCAGGAGGCCCTGGCGCAGTAGCAGGTCGAAGTAGCTTGAACCAGGATCGAGGCTTTTGAAGCAGAGCTACCCAGATCAGAGTGACTCAGGATGAGTCACAGGTGAGTGTTAGGGGCTTGTTGTCCCTTGACCAAGTTTTGAAGATCCTTGGTCAGGTTTGACCTATTTTGGGACTTCGACAGGCTATCAAAGGTGGAGCGCAAGTCGAAGCGGAGATTGCGGGATCTCAACCCCTTTTTAGGGATTTTTGGGTTTTGGGTTTATGTAACGGGTATGGGGATGTCGGCACATGGGTTTACCCATGTTTAGGACCATTTTCTAATGTATAAATAGAAAGCTAGGCGATGTAAGTAGGAGTGCAAGTGTGTGATGCTAAGTGCTAAGTGCAAGCGATAGTTGTACATGCTTTGTGCATATTGTGTGAGACTTGCAAGGCTAAGTGCAAGTAACTGTAAGAGACTATGTAAGGGCTTTGTGTTGTAACCTAGCTTGAGGAAGGAGGATCTGGCGAGGTGCGTGCAGATCTCTTTTCCTATGTAGAGTAGGATTTTGATGCTATGTGCCTATAAGAAACTTGACAAGAAGATAATAAAGAAGAGAAGAGTTGGTGGGCGTAGCCCCGGGCTGGGGGTGAACCACGTATATCCTGTGTTATGGTTGCTTTGTGCATTTCGATTATTGCTTTGTGCCTTTGATGTGACTTGGGGGTAAACCACGTATATCCTATTTTATGGTTGCTTTGTGCATTTTGATTATTGTTTTGTGCCTTTGATGTGATTTATGCTTAGTGTTTTTATCTTTATGAATGTTAGAATCATCTGATATAATATCTTAGTGATCAATGATGTGAATGAATGCTAGATCTGATCTGTTTCTTTCTGCTAAGTGCTTGAATGTATTGAATCTTGTTGAATACTGTGTTGCACTGTAATTAGGGTTTATCTGCACTGTAGACAAAGGTTAAGTACTAATGGATGACAATTGCTAAGTGATTTCTTAGAGTATTGTAATCACAGATCTGTGTCCTAGCTAAGGTTGCATACATTGGAGTCTTGCAACCACCCCTACCTCTACCTCAGGTGAGACTTCATCTGCTTTGCAGGTGTTGCCGAAAGGGCTGGTAGTTAGGGTTTTGTTGGTGCGTTGTTGAAACATTGAACCCTGGGTCTACCGCTATGCCAACAGAATCTAATGAGAGTTTTGGGAAGCTAATGACTAAGAAAACTCTATAAAAAGGATGGCAGAGGAGGAGTGTGGATCTCATATTTTTGCGTAACGTTACGCTGCTGAAATTTTATCTTGACTGAACTTTCTCTTGTGGGAGTTGGGATACCCAGCTCAGGTAATGAGTGGTAGCTCGACCTCGTGAGGCGAGATGGGTACTAGAATTCTTTGGTATTGTGTGAGTGGCCCCTTTGTGTCTCGGGCGGCTCAAGGGAAAGAAGAGTACCCCTAGTGTTAGTTGGGAGGTACTGGTGAGGTCCCATCGGTTGGAAAGCAGGAGTTGGATGGAGCATGCATGAGACAACGACCTTGGAGCATTCACATTTGGCTAAGGTACGCATGTTAAAGTTGTTACTTGTAATGAAATTTAATTTACACATGTTTATTTTTCTGTACTCAGTTGAAGATTTCATTGCCTTGAGTTTTCTTGTACATGCTTTCCTACGGTACTTGTAATCCCCTTGTTGCTTGATTTATTCAGTAAGAACCCTTGCTATCCATTGTATCCTTTATTTATGAATTATTGTCTCTTTGCGCATGGCCAGAATGAGCCCCGGACTCAACCTTGTCTTCGTTCTTGTATCTCCTGCCCGCGTTTTCTTTATTTTTTTATTGCGCTTTTATTTCATTATTTGCTTCCATGGAGAAGATATGGATGAAGATTGTGCTCTTATACTCTGTCTCGTGATCCTTTAAGTTATTAGTCTATGTCTGAGCAGTGGTCCAAGAGCCGAATCGACGGTTGTCACTCCAGTGTTTAAAGACTTAGATTCAAATGCCCTGTTTTCCTGTGCATGGATAATAACTATAGGATCATTCTCTGCCCAGCAAGGAATTCTCGCCTGGGTGTTTATTCTCTCTAGTCCACCCTCGTTGTTTCTCTGCATTGATTCTCAGAGTTGTGTTGATTCTTAGAGTTATTTTGGTTCTCTGCGTCTTGATTGATAAAACTTCGATATTACTCTGTGTTTTTAATTTCTTACACTTGGTAAACCTCTGCATTTTGATTGATAAATCTCAGTGTTTGAGTAGTAAAATCTCTTAGTTTTTTATAACTCCCAGCGTTTTGGAATGGTGAAATGTTTGTGTTCTTTTTAATGGGATGTCTGCGTTTCTTTTAATAATATGTCTGTGTTTTATTTTTAAATGATATGGCTGCGATTTTTAATATGTCTGCGTTCTTTTTAATGGGATGTCTGTGTTTCCTTAATAATATGTCTATATTTTATTGTTAAATAATATGGCTGTGATTTTATTTATGTCTGCAAATTTATACCTATGTTTGTGTTTTTCTTAACGATAAAACACAATGAATTGTTACATGCTCTAAACAACGAATCTAGCTAGTGATTTGCATTGTATAGATGATTAAGTGTTTAGTCTTTGCGCCATGCAGTAATTGATGATTCTCTTATGCCTTGAATTTAATATTGACACATTATTGATCATGTAATTAGCTCACTACTACACCATTTAAATAATTGATGCGCTTAGTTTATAATCTTTTACTCATGCGCCATGATTTCTGGATAGCGAGATTGATAGTTGATATTCTAACCATGCAGGATAGGTTGGGCATGCAGTTATTGTAATTTTCAGTGTCTAGTTGATCACAATGTGTTTTACGCTTTAGTTGGTTGTGATGCGCTGAACTACATCGTTATTTTTGTTGTGTGTCGGACATGTGTCATTTTTATAACATTAATGTGTTGGTCGGGCATCGTCGTTTATATGTAGATGGTAATGCCTTTTTATGTTGACATGTTGATTTTGTGATGTTATAATCATGTCATGATGATTCCCTTGTCCTAGAAAAAAAAAAAAAAAATTAAAGTGTACATCATTTGTTGTCATAAGGGGTTGTTACATATGGTATCAGAGCAGGTTCAACCCTGTGACTATGGATCGCCATGCTTTCCACTACAGTAAACCCTTGAGTAATAACCTAGCGCTACTTAAAAATTTAATGTGTTCGTGCGGTGATCTCGAATAGAGGACGCCATAGAGTTTCACAACGCGGTGTCGTAGAAGGAGGTTCGATGAATCCAAAAGTGCCCGCACCCTCGGAGTCTAACCCCCAAGGGGAAGAACAAGTCATTGGGCTGGATTAGATTGTTGTAAGGGAAGATGATGGTCTAACAAGGTCCTTCCAAGGATTTTCAGAGGCCTTGATTCACCATCTGTACTGAGATAAGGCCAGGGTTCATGTACCCCTGAGGGTCCATAGCGCGCCCCAGCCCGTACCGTTAGCATTCACTGAGAGCTTGAGAGAGATAAGTTCTCAAGTCCATGAGTTCCCCGGATGACGTAGTCGTCGAGGCATGGTTGGAGAATATGACGATGTGCTTTGCACTTCCCGAATATACCTCCAACATGAAGGTCAGCATGGCAATCTTTCAACTGAAGGGGAGCGCTCCATTATGGTGGAAGACGTTCCTGCCACATTTGAACATGGTCCTCGAAGACGTGTCATGGGAACTGTTCGAGGAAGGATTCTGGGAGAGGTATCTATCTGAGGAATTCATTGAGCGTCAACTCAACGAGTTCAATGCCTTGTAGCAGGGTGGTCGTATGGTGCCCGAGTACGAGGCCCGTTTTATAGAACTGCTTCGATATGCTCCACATCTGAATACCAAGAAGCTTAAGGTCAACAGGTTATTGTTTGGCCTTAATGTCAGCACTCACGCAAGGGTTAGGATTCTGATGCCTCTAATATTGCATGATGTTGTCTAGAAGGCCTCATAGCAGAGGAGGATCTTATTAGTGGGTTTCAGAGAAGGACTCCAGTGAGACCAACAGGGCAGGTGTCATCTGGTGTGCAACAACGTCAGACACCAACTAGATACTCACCAGGATATCATGGCTTCCATAGAGGATCCACTTTCACTACACCTCGGCGACCAACGCCTCAACAACGGACTCCTTACAGAGCCCCACAGCAGCTTCGACCGCAACAGCAACAGTTTAGGCATGTTCAGCAGAATAGACCAGGGTTCCAGGCCGGTGGGTCTTCATCTTATAATTTGGGTACTAGGAGTACTAGACTGAAGAAAGGGTGTTGGACATGTGGGGAACCACATTATCAGCATGACTAGCCAATGGAGAAGAACAAAGCATCTGGATCAGTCGGACCCACTACCGTGGGAGATTTTGGCAAGGCCCATCGAATTCATGTAGCGGTGAATAACCACCAGGCATAGCACTAGTCGATTGTGCTTGAGACGTCAGGTACTGTCACTGACCAGACCCTTAGTATTTTGATAGATCTCGGTGCTACAAAGAGTTTCATTTATGGGGCAGCGCTAAAAATAATTAAGGTAAAGGAAATCGAATAAGATGAGTTTAGCTTTGTAGAAATGGCATCTTGAGCCAAACAGAAGGTTGGTGGGAAGGTTACGGGTTGTAGCCTCAACCTCGGAGAGTTTTTCACTAGGGCCAACCTGTACGTCACGATCTTAGGATCTTATGACATCGTGATCGGTTAGGACTGGTTAGAATCGCATGAGGCAATACTCAACTATAAGACGAAACGGTTGATATTGGTCGATGATGAGGGACAGAGACGCGTGATTGTAGGTCGGAACCAGGGAGTTTCCCTGAGGTTCATCTCTTCCTTGTAGCTACGGAAGAGCTTGCACAAGGGATGTAAGCTTTATGTGATCCTTGCATTAAACGATAAGGGAGTAGCGAAAAGTCTAAAACACCTTTCGGTGGTGAGAGAGTTTGCGAACGTCTTTCCTGAGGAGTTACCTAGGATGCCTCTTGAGAGAGAATTGGAATTTACCATAGACCTAAAACTGGGGACTAAACCAATAGCAAGGATGCCTTATCGGACATTGACCCCAGAGTTATAGGAGTTGAAAATGCAACTGAAGTAGTTGTTGGACCTAGGACTTATACGTCCAAGTGTGTCACCGTGGGGTGCACCTGTTAGTTTCATACGAAAGAAGGATGGGTCATGGAGACTCTACATTGACTACCATCAATAAAATAAGACAACGATCAAGAATCAGTATCCATTTCCAAGGATTGATGATCTGTTTGATCAGATGAAAGGCGCGACATTGTTTTCAAAAATCAACTTGAGATCAAGGTATCACCAGTTACTAACCAAGGAGGACAACGTCCCTAATACTACCTTTCAGACGAGGTTTGGACATTACGAGTTTACTGTTTTACCTTTTGGACTGACAAACGCCCCTGGGGTATTTATGAGTTTGATGAACGGGGTGTTCCACGAATACTTGGACAAGTTCGTCTAAGTATTCATTGACGATATTTTGATTTACTCTCAGACGATGGAGGAGCATGACGAGCACTTGCGCATGGTACTACAATGTCTACGAGAGAACAAATTGTATGGGAAGTTGTCTAAATCCTTGTTTTATCAATCAAAGGTTCACTACTTGGGGCATGTCATCTTCGGCAAAGGCATCGTTGTGGATCTAGCAAAGGTCAAGGCTATTATGGAATGGCCTACGTTGACAAATGTCCCAGAAGTGCATAGCTTCATGGGTTTAGCAGGATACTATCGACGGTTCGTAGAGGGTTTTTTGAAGATAGCAAATCTGATTGCGGAATTGCAGAAGAAGAACAAGAAGTTTGTTTGGACCGAGAAATGCGCAGAAGCATTTCGGAGGCTCAAGGAGTTGTTGACAATAACACCGATACTAAAGGTCCCTGACATGGACACAGAATTCTTGGTATGCACTGATGCATCCAAGGAAGGATTAAGCAGATTCTTGATGCAAGACGGTTGAGTGATCGCTTACATCTCGAGAAAGTTGAGATGACATGAGGAGAACTATGCAACGCACGATTTGGAATTGTTACCCATTTTTTATGCCTTGAGAGTTTGGAGACACTACCTTATTGGATGGAAACTCGAACTAAAAATGAACCACTGTGGTCTACATCACATCTTTACGCAAAGAAACTTGAATGCACGACAACGACATTGGTCGGAATTGCTTAGCGAGTACGATTTCGAGATTACTTACATAAAAGGAACAGTGAACAGAGTGGCGGATGCGTTGAGTCGGAAACCATGCATCTTTTCAGTGATGCCTCTTCAAACAAATCTATGCGAAAGGATTCTAATCTTACAGCGCAACAATGACTGGTACAAAGAGGTCAAGGCTTTTATCAGACAAAACACAATGATGGTACCAAAATTTGAAGGATTTACTATGGACAACGATGGATTATTGAGATTTAAAAGTCAAATTTACGTACCTCCCAATGACGAGTTGAGGATTTTGATCCTAAACGAGGCTCACAGAGCAGTGTAAATGGCTCACTCAAGAGTCACGAAGATGAGGGAAGACCTTAAACCCTTATTCTTCTGGAAATGATTGAAGGCAAACATAGTCAACTACGTGGCCAGATGTCTAGAATGTTAGCAGGTGAAATATGAAAATAGACATCCGGTAGGATTACTACAGCCAAACGCTATTCCTAAATCGAAATGGGAGGTCATTTCGATGGATTTCATTGTTGGATTTCCACTGACGGCAAGGAGACATGACTCGATTTTTGTGGTAGTCGACACTCTAACGAAGATTGCTTATTTTAATCTTGTGTGTATGACGTATCAGGCACCTAACATAGCTAGAGTTTTCATCAGTGAGATTGTGAGGTTCAATGGCATGCGTAAGAGGATTATATACGATCGAGGATCAGTGTTTACTGGAGGATTTTGGACTAGTTTCCAAGAGGCCTTGGGAACCCAATTTAACTTTAGTACTGTGTATCACCCGGAGACAGATGGGCAAACCGAACGAACAAACCAAATCTTGGAGGATATATTGCGCATGTATGTTATGGACCAACATAAGCATTGGGAAGAATTATTTCCACTAGTAGAATTTGTGTACAACAACAGTTATCAAAGCACCATTAAGATGGTGCCTTTCGAGTTTCTTTACGGGCGACCGTGTTAGACGCTTTTGAGTTGGGATCAGCTTGAGGGTAGGGTCCTGGTGGGACTGGAAGCGATCCAAGAAATGGAAGATCAAATGCAAGCTATAAGACAAAGGATCAAAGAAGCGCAAGATCAGTAGAAGAGTTATGTTGATGCACATCGTGTCGATCGTAGTTACAAAGTTGGCGATCGAGTCTTCTTGCGGGTGAAACCGCACAAGAGTTCGATCAAGTTTGGAAAGGGTGCTAAAATTCTCTCCTAGGTTCGTGGGACCTTTGGAGATTGTGGAAAAGAAGGGGCCCATGGCCTATCAACTAGCCTTGCCTAATTCTTTGAGGCGTATGCACGATGTTTTTCATGTATTTGTTTTGAGACATTGTATAAGTAATCCTACACATGTTATTGACATGAGTTCCTTGCAATTATCTAATGAGGGTGTGCTCATGGTTGAGCCAATCCGCATTCTGGACCATCACATTCGACAGCTACGGCGTCGAATAGTAGATCAGATCAAGGTCCAGTGGGACAACTATAGTGCACACTCGACGACTTGGGAGGATGCATATGATATGCGCCAGCAGTTTCCATTTTTGTTTGATAGATAGACTTATGATACTGGGATACACTTTATTTCGGCACTTATATACTATGAAACTTTGGGACGAAGTTTAAATTAAGAGGGGGTGTATGTAACATCCCGCTCTTGTGTGCACTGAGTGAACTTATTCCTTGAGGACACTTGCGTGCAAGTGATCCGGGTTATTATATTATTGGTCATTTTGATTATGATTATGGGATATTATGGATTTGATGATATGTTATTTCGTTGTATTTACATAGATAGGTGTTATTGACTGGGTTCTCTTGAGTGTACAGGACTTTGGACATTGAGGACGCAGAGGCATCGATGAAACCCCTTGGACTCTGAATCGATTCAGGGAGTGGGTTGTTTGGGGTTTGAATGTTGTTGACGTGACATATGTACATATGATTAGATATTACGACGATTGATTATCATTGTTGACATGATTCGTTGATGGATGCAGGTTGACGATAGCTTGCCGACCAGACTCACATGTGGAGTAGAGGGGTCACGCACGACAACCAGAGACTTTGAGGGAGAGGTGTGGCAGTAGCCCTTCAACAACCTACTAGCACTCCCACCATGGCTCGAACTATAGTTTAACGATTACCTAGTTCGAGAAGACCCACGATGCCATAAGGGAAAACTGTGACAGATGCTCATGATGATTCTAAGGGGCATGCAATAAGGCAGGGGCCTTATTCCTTAGAGGCCCTTAGTCTCCCACAAGATCACCTAGCGGAGTATTGACTTCAGGGGTTTGACGTCTACCAAATTCAGTCAAGAGGCGAGTGGCACCCTTGGAGCACGTAGTGCATCTTGAAGGGCACGTCATGTAAAGAAAACAGAAAGAGGGGAGTGGCACCCTTGGAGCACGTAGTGCATCTTGAAGGGAATGTCGCACAAGGAAAACGGAAAGAGGCGAGTGACACCCTTGGAGCACGTAGTGCGTCCTGAAGGGCACATCGTGATTTTAACTGGTAAGTGAATAAACCTAGTCGGCCTTAAAATGAATGATATGATAAGTAAAGTTTAAAAACAATTTTTCCCTTAAAAATGTCGCCTGACCTAGTGAATTTAAAACCTAGGTCTAAGCAGAACCTGTGAACGAAAATAATTAGACATATAACAAGAAGGGGGTAAAG
>JASDQU010307149.1:110166-135300 GCA_032191745.1 Picea mariana
TTAATTTTTAGTTAAAAAGAAAAGAGGGTAAATGGTTGTTTTTATCTACACTTGCTAAATTAAATTTTAATTAAAAAGGAAAAAGGCTAAATGGTTTTTTTATCTACACTTTCTAAATTGATTTTTAGTTAAAAAGGAAAAAGAGGGTAACTTAAAAGAAATAGGAAACTTAAAGAAAAAGGGAAACTTAAAGAATAGGGGAAATGTAAAGAAAAAGTTGAATGTCTAACTTAGTAATGAATCTTGCCTTGGGAACTTTCTATTTATGAACTCAACTAGGAATTAAGTAAGGCATAATTCATTTAAGATTTGTGATGGAATATTGGGACACCGAGGAGCGTTTTTAGGAATGTTCTTGGTGGGTGAGGGAAATAGAAATATTTAATTAATTAATAAAATGTATTTTATGGTGCAACTAGGGGATCGAGCGACATGTGTATGGGGGAGGTTTTTCAAAATTAATTAAATGAAAAAGGGATCTAATGAGAATTTTGGGAAACTAATGACTAAGAAAACTCTATAAAAAGGATGACGGAGGAGTGTGCATCTCATCTTTTTGTGTAACGTTACGCTGCTGAAATTTTATCTTGACTAAACTTTCTCTTTTGGGAGTTGGGATATCTAGCTCGGGTAACAAGTGGTAGCTCAACCTTGTGAGGCGAGTTGGGTGCTAGCATTCTCTGGTATTATGTGTGTGGCCCCTTTGCGGCTCGGGGGGATCAGGGGGAAGAAAAGTACCCCTAGTGTTGGCTGAGAGGTATCGATGAGGTCACATCGATTGGAAAGTGGGAGTTGGACGGAGCACGCACGGGACAACGACCTCGAAGCATTCGCATTTGGATAAGGTACACCTGTTAAAGTTGTTACTTGCAATGAAATTTAATTTACACATGTTTATTTTTTTGTACTCGGTTGAAGATTTTATTGCCTTGATATTTCTTGTACATGCTTTCTTATGGGACTTGTAATCCTCTTGTCGCTTGATTTATTCAGTAAGAACCCTTACTATCCACTGTATCCTTTATTTATGAGTTACTGTCTCTTTGCGCGTGGCCAGAATGAGCCCCAGACTCAACCTTGCCTGCATTCTTGTATCTCTTGCCTGTGTTTTATTTATTCCTTGATTGCACTTTTATTTCAATATTTTCTTCTCCACAAAGAAGATCTGGATGTAGATCATGCTTTAATCCTCTGTCTCAAGATCCTTTAAGTTATTAGTCTGTGCCTAAGTAGTCGGCCAGGAGACGAATCGACGGTTGTCACTCTGGTGTTTAAAGACTTAGATTCAAATGCCATGTTTTCCTGTGCATGGATAATAACTGTAGGATCATTCTCTTTCTAGCAAGGAATTCTTGCCTGGGCATTTATTCTCTCCAGACCACCCTCGTTGTTTCTCTACGTTTATTATCGGAGTTGCATTGATTCTCGGAGTTGTTTTGGTTCTCTGCATCTTGATTGATTAAACTTTGATATTATTAATTTCTTACACTTGGTAAACCTCTACATTTTGATTGATAAATCCCAGTGTTTGAGTAGTAAAATCTCTGAGTTTTTTATATCTCCCAGTGTTTTGGAATGGTGAAATGTCCGCGTTCTTTTTAATGGGATGTTTTTGTTTATTTTAATAATATGTCTTTGTTTTATTTTTAAATGATATGGTTGCGATTTTATATATGTTTGCGTTCTTTTTTATGGGATCTTTGTGTTTCCTTAATAATATGTCTATGTTTTATTGTTAAATAATATGGCTGCGATTTTATTTATGTCTGTGAATTTATACCTATGTCTGTGTTTTTTTTAACGATAAAACACAGCGAATTGATACATGCTCTAAACAACGAATCTAGCTAGCGATTTGCCCAGCCAAGGTAGCACCCTTGGGCATTTTTCTTAGCGTTCTACACAACGATTTACCCAGCCTTTACTCAGCCTTCACACCATGAAATTCGGGGTGATTTCACCCAGTGTTTACACAGCCTTTTTCACCCAAATTTTTACACAACGATTTACCCGCGATCTCAAAAGATTTATCCACATATTTATCAATAGTTTTATCATCAGACTTAACAATAGATTCATTTAATAGACAACAACAAATTTAATGTGTTAATAGCAGCGAATTTAATGTGTTAACAGCAGCAAATTTAATGTGTTAATAACAACAAATTTGATGTGTTAATAGACAACAACGAATTTAATGTGTTAATAGACAACAACGAATTTAATGTGTTAATAGCAGCGAATTTAATGTGTTAATAAGCAGCGGAATTTATATATTTAATAGTCAATGATATCCTAGGGTTGATAGACAACATTATCACACATTTAATCTACAACAATATAATGTAAAATATTGATGGTTGTTGACAACAAATATTAATGGACAGAAATGTAATTATTGTTAGCGGCGATATATTTGTATAGATGTATAATTGTATAGTGATATATTGGTATAGTGATATATTTGTATATTTGTATAGCCATATATTTGTTAGCAACGATATATTTGTATAGCGACATATTTGTATAGCGATATAATTGTTAGTAATGATATATTTGTATAGTTGCATATTTGTATAGCGATATAGATTAGTTAGACAACGATATAATTGTAGGTAGCGATATATCAATTTACAAAGTCTATAATTCTACCTCGGAAAAACAAAAATTGAATGAAACTAGTTCTTCTCCGTAAGAAGGCATTAGTAGATTTGATAGACTTGATTTCGAGACACTAGTCACTATTTTAATGTTAATTATGAAAATCTATTACAATTGTACTTAAGCCTGCTCAGTTTTTAATTCCTAATTCCTTATTCCTTTACTCAATTGCTTGATGATTGATGGATTAATTAATTGGATGAATGGATTAAGGAGAGATCCCTAACGTAATAGTGGTGTTAATTAATGGATTGTTAAGAATATTGATCTCCTTGGGGTTTTAAATAAATGTATAACCCTATCCTTCTTGTGCCAAGGGATATTGCGGTTGTACAGATGATTAAGTGTTTAGTATTTGCACCATGTAGTAATTGATGATTCTCTTACTCCTTGAATTTAATATTGACACATTATTGATCATGTAATTAACTCACTACTGCACCATTTAAATAATTGATGTGCTCGGTTTATAATCCTTTACTCATGCGCCATGATTTCTGGATATCAAGATTGATAGTTGATCTTCTAACCATTCAAGATAGGTTGGGTAGGCAGTTATTGTAATTTTCAGTGTCTAGTTGATCACAATGTGTTTTACGCTTCAATTGGTTGTGATGTGCTAAACTCCATCGTTATTTTTGTTGTGTGTCGGACATGTGTCGTTGTTATAACATTAATGTGTTGGTTGGGCATCGTCGTTTATTTAGATGACGTGTATATGGTAATGCATTTTTATGTTGACGTGTTGATTTTGTGATGTTATAATCATGTCATGATGATTCCCTTGTCCTAGCAAAAAAAAAAAAAAATTAAAGTGTACATCGTTTGTTGTCGTAAGGGGTTGTTACAAATTGTATGAACATTTGTTCCCAAGGGAACAAATAATAGTTTATTAATAGTATCGATTGACCACAGAGTTGAGAATTACAACAACAATGTATGGTAAAATTTAGAAGAGATGGTAACATTTCTCTTGCTTCAACTCCCTGGTTCAATTTCAGAGTAAACTTGTAAGGTTGTTTTTTGCCAACAATTCACAAGTGTGAGTTATCTATTCCATTTGAATCCCTTGAGACTTGCACCTATCCTTKAGTGTAAAGCACAAWTTTTTTTATCACYCGGATCTATGTCCAAGGAAAATGACCTCATYAGAAATGTTGATAGTTGATCTCATAAACATGATGTGCTTGAACATGGTTTGGATAAGGTACAAACTTTAGAGCATTAGAGGGTATATTGAACAAGGAAGGGACACCTATTGCAACATCTTACAACATAAAATGTAGGYAATGTTGTCTAGTTTTAGTATCATAGACCTAGGTYAGATTCATAGTAGGTTTTKCTTGCCTCCCATMTCATATGAGTTTGTGTTAAGAGCCTAATTTGATATGGGTTCTCAAATAAAACATACTCACATACACATCGTAGAGAAGTAGAATAGTGGCTTCGATGATTTCATACATTTTTACCAGTACTAGTCCTTTGTTATTGCCCACTAATGACCATTATCAATAAGAAAAATATTGCACCTCTTACTCATAAACACGTCATACTCTAGATTGTGTTCGTGTTCATTTCAACAATCATAATTATTGTTAATTCTAGTGATTATTGAGAATATGCTCATTTTTAAAAAATCACTCAAGGTCCACCCTAAATACCCAGGCCCAAAGCATTGAGAATTTTCCCAGGCCTCTTTCAAAATTCAAAATCACACCAAGTAATGGTATACATTGGCAAGTATTCAGGAGTGTATTTATTAGGAGATAGCCTGCATTATAGGGTTTACTGCTTATGCCTTTCACTACCTAGGATCTTGATTCTGTGTCCATCATTTTATGGGAATTTCCTCCACATATAGGATAAATCTACTATCCTTTCTAGGTATCTTCCCCCCCCTAAGAAACATCCAACTTCTTTGACTGTAAATAATTTTGATGATATGGTTAAAATTGTGCCCCATTTGCTAAAACGTTTTCCAAATATGAACATATTAGGGATAAAATAGATAAGGAGATTTTAGATCATTTAGATGGTCAATTCACCCCTAGTGGATGGTGTGTAGGGAGTTGGTAAAATGGGAGACAACACTATGTAGTTAGAGGAGATTGTACAATTTTCAAACCTAGTCCAGGTGACAAAAGACTAGAAAGGTTACTATTGAAATTACTGGCACCTGAAAACTTTCATGCTAAACAATGTATATGACATTTAGATACTTGTGCTAACTTGTGACACATGAAACTATTCTAGCCCAAAATGTCCAACAAAAATATATTCCCTAATGTTGTCATATATGATGTGCTTATTGAATCTTTCAGTAAGGGAGGAAATTTAGATGAGGGCACAAAGTTCTTCCACTTGAAATGGACAACAAAAATACATGCACTGATGTTGTTACATATAATGTGCTTATTGAGGGTTTCTATAAGGAAGGAAAGTCAGAGGAGGGAATAGGTAATGCCCTGAGGGAAGGGTCTTCTAGTGAGGTATTTGATCAGAGTTAAGAAATCCATCAAGTGTTTTTTTTAGATAGGATAATAATACACGATTGATGTTGGATCCATTTAGAGGTGGGATCCAATATTTATCCCTATCAAGAGAGTTTTCTAGAATTTAAGGAGGAGGTAGAAAACACAAATGCTATCCTTCTTACCTAGTTTGAAGGATGAAGTCAAATTCTTTCCATAAGTTCTACATGAGCGTCACCACTAGTCTTAATATTTTAGAACCTTTGCTCCATTTTTTATGTTTCGTTAGCATATTTCTAAAAGAGTTAGAGGGGGTAGGTACTAATTGAAAAATAATTGTTTCTTCTTATTCATCTCACACAGGGACAAAATGTCAAGGACAAAAAAAAAAATCATTCCATCATTTGGATCTACCTTAATATTGGTAAGATTAATCCCAATATTAGTCACACGGGGCTCCAACCATCCTGAAGGATTCTCTCCTTCAAGTGAAGGATGTATTCAAATTCTTGCAAACATTATATCTCTACTCATTCTATTTTTACAAAGTGTTGCAGCTTGCCTAGTGCTCCTCTTTGTTTATCATTTAAATTCAACTTAATAGTGAAATAAAAAATTCCATGCAAATCTTCCCTCTTATCAGGTGGTTGAAATGTTAAATGATGACTCTACCACATGGAGGGAGGAGGATTGTCTGCATATGTGAGTTTGGACACTTCCATGGGTGAGTGTGGGAGATCCATTGGTGAGTTATGGCTAGGTGTGGGAGAGTACAAGAAACTCATGGAGAGATGAGGAGCTTGATGGTTCTGAGTGGAAAAGGTGTAGGAGGTTTGAATGATTACCACAACATTGGAATTTGTCATGGAATGAAAATGAATGAGCAAAAGGACTAGAAGAAGATGATGATTCCAAGTGGTTCAAGGCATTATAATGGCTAGAGAATCAATTGGGTCACTATTGGAGATATTACACACCCACTTAGTATTTATTTTCCCATGTTTATTAGTCAATGTTGAGGGCACCCCTGGTCAGAGAAATTCTCCCCTAAATGAGGATGCCACACCCTCTTTAGTCATTACTTAGTTACACTTCAGTTATACTAGTGGAATAGAGTCTTGCATCAAAACCTTGATATTATCACCAAGTGTTGCATGCTCACCTTGGGATCATTTCCAGGAGGGTACACTTTCCTTGGGATCATCACCAAGAAGGCACCACACATGTGCACTCATGAGATTCTCCTCACTCCACTTGTGATTATCTAGTTAACCGATGAATGCATGGTCAATTAACTAGGATTAGGTGGCAGTTCACTCCCGTGTTTGTCAGTGTTTGTTCACATCTATCTAGATCACTATTATGGTGCATTAGTTCATTCCTGTAGATTATATCATGTGTATTTTTCCATTCTCTCATTTTGTTAATACAATTCTTTATTCTTTCTCTCCATCTCTTCTCTCTCTCTCTCTCAACTTTGTAAGCTTTGTGTGAATTGTTTCTAGCTAGATTCTCTGTGCAGGTTTCACTCCAATTCTACATGGCATCAGAGCCCACAGGTTCTAGGGATAAGGTGAAAAACAATCATTTGCAAGTTCAAAATATTAAATCTATCATAAAGAATGGAATTTTCATCATCAGATCTTCTTACGCCATACAATTACTTCAATTGGAAGTTGAAGATCCTTCTTCTTCTCAGAGGAAAAGGATTATATTGAATAACCATGGCAATGGAAACTGAATCCACATTGACAATCGAGAAATATAAATACTTCAACCGCATGGATGAGGCCTACTGTCTCATTTGCATATCCATCTCTCTTGCATTGTTGTTTCATATTGAATCTTCCACTACTCCAAACGAGGTTTGGACAATTTTGGAACGTCTCTTTGGAAAACAGGATGAGAGATGTGGCCACATTCTTTAGACTGAGTCAAATTGCATGCACTTTATGTGCATGAGAGTAGGAATTCTAACTCAAAATCCAAATAGAAAGGAAAGGTAAAGAAGGATCTATAACCAACAAATGGAGGAAACTTCAAACCTTCTAATGAATCTTCCAACTCAAAAGCAGGAAAGGGAAAGAAAGGGAAGACAAAGTGTAGTTATTGCAATCACGGTTACCATCTTGAATCTACATGCATGAAGAAAACCATAGATCTCACGACTCATACACTCCAGCAGAACAATATTAGGGATTGCATTCCCAAGAATGCCAAGAAGAAGCTGAGAGACATAGCGCCAGAAAAACAAGGTAATGTGCATGCTTTAATTGCAATTAATTCTTCTTCTGATACATGGATTATCGATTTAGGAGCATCTCACCACGTGTTGATATATATTATATTTTATTCTACCACGATTTATTGGAATAATTACTTTATTAACTCAACTTGTATCTAAATTTTAAATGTAACATATATTAAGATGTAACTTAGTTTAGTTATATGTATTAAGATTTTAAATGTAACATATAATATTAACTTTATAAATTTTAAACGAGTAATTAAATTTTTATACTACCACGGTTTATATTGAATTAATTAAAAATTAAAATTTTTATTTAAATTATCTAAATTATTGTTTATATTGAACTAATTAAAAATTAAAAATTATATTTAATTTATCTAAATTATGAGACTCATCCACATTTAAGTATAGATTATATGAAAATTAACCATTGCGATGATTGGACTTCACACAAACTTAAATTATGAGACTCATATCTCTCATATCCACATTTACATATAGATTATATGAAGATTAACCATTGCCATGATTGGACTTCATACAAACTTTAGTTATAGTGTCTTAACTTTATTAAGAATATATAATTGAATATATAACTCAATATAATACATGATTAAATATACATTAAGTACAAATTAAAGTTATGTAACTTTTATTAACCAACCAAAGACACCTTTAAGTTAGTTGTTTACATCAATGAATATGTCTATTGATTATGCTAGTGATCTTTTTGGGAGGACACGTACAAAATGTGCATGTACTACATAAATTATAAAACAATTCTACTTATTAGTCCTTGCCTTTAGGCCACAGATTATAGTAAATGGTTTTTGTCCATGGATTAGTTCTCGTACTGAGTCCAAGACACTTTTATCTTACTATCTTAAGTTATGGGCTTAAAATACTTTACATCTTCCAATTAAAAACTTATATACTTTATATCCTCCAATACAAAACATTTACCTCTTATTTGGACTCATACCGAGGCAAGGAGCAATTTTAATGGAATTTTTTGTTTCAATAGTTAGGGAAATAGAAGAGATATCCTATTACATCGCTTGAGGTGGATTAATGCTAGATCTGATGCTAGCATTAGTTCATAAGTTCATTTAATGCTTATGTCCTATGTTTATCGCCTCATGAGTTCCATTATCTTATGTTTGTTGTTTCTGTGTCCAATTGTTGTCGTTGCGCTATCTAGTTGCATGCAAGATATCTCACGCTATTAAAGTATGAGGATGAACAATGGAGGAATGGAATCCTTCTACATGCTCTTTCCTGTCCTTTCCTTGGATCCATGTTCCTGTTCTTCAGTCTTGTAGACACAAGATAGAGGCATCCTTCCGTCATTTCCTCTGATCCCTATTCTTCAGTCTTAAGTATGAGGATGAAAAACAGAGGAATGTGATCCTTCTACATACCCTTTCTCGTCCTTTCCTTTGATCCTTGTTCATGTTCTTTAGTCTTGTAGACACGGGATAGAGGTATCCTTCTATCATTTCCTTTGATCCTTGTTCTTTAGTCTTGTAGACGCAGGATGGAGGGATAGACTTGTAGCCATCCATCAATTTGTGTGATGTTGATTTGTTATGGTCTTGTCTCTACCTACAAATTTTTTTATAGCCCGAATTAGAGGAGCCTCTTTGAAGAAAAATATACCTAGATATTGTTGAAGAAGCACTGAACAACAACAATGATGGTCACTAAACAACAACAATGATGGACCAACCTAGGTACATTTGAATAGTCTTTGAATAACCGAGTAGCTAACATTATGCATTCAGTTGTAAAATATTTATCGTAGTTCAATACAGAATAAATGGTCGACATTTTGCATCCTTATGCATAATATTTATTCAAGTATAAGACTGTTTGATTGTTGGAGTCAATTTTGAAAACCGTGTAGACCGCAAAAACTTTTATGATTGCTTGTATTACTTGTTTTGGTAATAAACAAGAGTGGAGTCGCCAGGCTTGCACAAAAACAAGCCTCCACACTTGTTACACTTGGAAATGCAAAAAATTCTTCAGATTTCATAAGGGATAAGGGGTGTGTCCCGATATCTCAGGCTTAATATACAAAGCCTTACTTAAGTTAAGGTGTAGCTCTTTTATTTTCTAGAACGTGTTTTATTAGCAACTAACCTGAGACTCGAACTAAGTATTGGTAACTAGATATTAGTCTGGAGAAAGATGTTTTCTTTGCACATGTGACTTGGTAGCACACCCGCCCTTCATAGAGTGAGTAGCTAAGATTACAACCATAAGCTAGGGATGAATCTACTACTGCTGAACCTGGAACTGCTTGTGTCACATCTTGATTTTTAGGCAAGGAACCATAGAAAACCTGTATGATCGTAGATTAGATATATGTGGAATGGGATGGAATTAGGAAGAGGGTCAGACAATTCCTCTTGGAGATCCCCCAAAATAAGGCCAGGACACCATCCATCCTTGAAGAAATTGAAGTGCCTAAGCTAAAAGAATCCGACCTCAGGCGCTAGGCAAAGTTACACTACTTCTAGATTTCACAATTCTTTTACCCTCTTATATTCCAATTTAGGGAACTAGTTGTAACACTAGAATCGTTAATTGTTTTTGTTGAAAAAAATTAACCACCAGTTGTGCATCATAATTATCCTAGTGCTGGAATTCCTATGATTTCATTATCCCTTTCTGTCATTAATTTTGAATCTATGAATTTTTTATATTTGAGCGTAATTTTTAAGTTGCATTGGAAAGTAACTAACCCTTTATGCTTTATGCTTTAAAATTTGCAGGAATTTCAGGAGTTGTTGGAAAACAAAGCTTGACCAAAGACTTGAAGTCCAACTCTGTGTGCAAATCCTGAAGTCTTGGCACAATGTAAAGACCATCGTTCTTCTGCTAAGCAAAGTAGGTGTGCTTATGCTCTACTCCATCGACCAACCAATTGTGCACTGGCTTTACAGTGGTCTCTACAAAGCCCTACTCCACACATATATTTAAATCCTACGATAAGACAAAAATTATTCAATTTTTGCAAGGGATTTCATGGTTAAGCAAATTAGTTAACCAAGGAATGGGTACAATACAACACCTTAGACATGCTCTTGTTATACAGATAATGTTCCACGATTTTAGTGCCCAGTTTAAAGGAGGAATTTTTTTTTTTTGTCCGTCGTGCTCATAGTTGAATTCACTATTTCAGTGCACCAATTTGTATGAAAAGGAGCCACGCTTAGTTTCTTCTAGAACTAATATTAATCCAAGATCTGTGACGCCGTTAAGAGATTTGAAAGTTTGTTATTCAAATCCAGATTATGACCAGGGAAGTTTACAAGAACATGAACTAGAATAAATTATACTCAGATGCCCGCGAATTAGAACTGCTATGAAGAAAAAAAATTGTGACATTGTTGTTACAACCGCTCGCCCACATCCATGGAGAAGACTTATTGCCTTCATTAGATTATGTTCATGTCAGCCATGTGTCAACTTGCAAGGAATGTGCGTTTAGCTTCGTTTTTGTTCATTAAATGCATGTTGATCTGTTATCCCTCCACGTCTAGGCACCAACTACCAATGTTTAATGCCATCTATTCATTATCTTTAAGGTGGTTAGAAATTGCAATGACACGTCAACTAAAAAATAGATATAATGTAAAATAAAAATAAAGCCCGTTTTTTTACCATCCAAGAAAGAGAAAAATGGAAGTCAACACTTACAATTTTGTTACTATGTTCCAGTTAAATGAATCATTATCACAAATTCTGGTTTCAAAACGAGAATCTTGACCTGCATAATTATCTGCAAATGGAAATAATATTCATCACATAACACAATTCACAATAGTGTTTTAGTTCAAAATTTTTAGTATTATTGGGTTGCTTGATCGCCTTGGTCTCTTCTCTAATTGGAATCACATGTTTCCTAAATTTTGAAGCTAAAAATGGCTCAATATTAAGAATCAATAAAACAACAACGATCCCCAACATCGCATTCTTTATTTCAAAGACTTATTTAGGTCACATTTATGTTGGGGGGTGGTTATACATTGCTCAAGGCTGTTTGGCTTTTGTGTTGTTCAAAATACCTGAATAGGTTCACCGAGTGGATACCTAGAAATCCAAGAGGTCGACAATTGATCCAAAAATCCTTAGATACCAACTTAATCTTTAAAAATCCATATTAGCATCTAACCTGATTCAAAAATATTTCTTGATCGTATTAAGGTGATTTGCAAAACACATGTCAATATGCTTATTATCCAAAACCTCATGAAATGATGAATAATTTGCATAATAGTGATATAACATAGTAGAAAATAAAAGAACTCAACGAGACAAGATTTGATGATAGAGTTCACCTCTCCTAGGCTACATCTCTGAGTTCCCTTCAACATGAGATTGCTCTTCATTAATCTCAAATGTCAAAAATCACAATACAAAATGGGCTTACAAATCCAAATTTGAAGTCACTCTTTAATTCCATTGCTCAAAATTAGAAATAGAGTTTACCATTGAATTCCTCTTGAAATTTTGAGAAAAATGATTATAATATTGACCATATTTCGAATTGGCTCAATTTCACCCTCTTTACACACCAAACGATGCACTATGGTGCTCATAAATGGAAATATGGACTAATACTTTCATAGACAACATCTTAACACAAAAATTACATCACCATCGTGCTCCTCTCAAGAAAACGAGAAAAATGAGTATAAACATGCCTATGTTTGGACATGGTACTCCATGGCACACAAATCTAGATAACACCAAAAACTAAGCTTCTTTGGCACACACTTCATTGCACTCCATATTGTACCTTTTCATTCTCTATGTTTGTTGCAGGATCCATGTCCACCTTAAATAAGCCACGAACCTGCCCATGGTTCGAATCTCATGCCAACCCACAACATCAACTTAATTATAAGCATGTTGGTATCCCATAATAGGCGACACCTTTGGCGCATTGGTTAAGGTGGTTATACACGGGGAAGGAGGTCACGGGTTCAACCCTGCAAACCTCTCCCCAACCGATGTTTTGTTATAACCATATATTAATACATTAGATATGGTTTGTTGAAAAGTTGGTTAGCCCCTCCACACGAGATTTGGGATATGGTTACATTACATTACCATAAGGTCGGGGGCTAGGCCCTCAGCCTTATTTCCGCCAATTGAAACTTAACCCAAATTCAAATATAATTTCTGCCATATGACTATTAAGTCATACGTTGTGTTCTATTGGTAATTTGTGGAAATTCTAGGCACGAGGTCGAGGGTTCGACTCCAACCAACTATAACACACCTGACCCCTTAATACTCTTTTACGGGACGGGGCATCATAATTTCATTTTTTCTTAACTATGTCAAATCCTAATTCCAGTATCTCCATCAGATTCTGCTTGCCACGAGCTTTCTAGCAATTGCAACCATACTGAAATCTAAGTTTTGGATTGCAAGTTATTGTCTCCCGAAGCTCTTCGGGCGTTATTAGTCAAGGACCACGTGGGTCCATCTCATTCATACTATCTCCAGATTTCTATATCTATGGTGGAATTCTACCCACCGTCCAATCTGACGATGGGGCTTATTCCTTAGTTAACACACAGGCTAGAGGGGAGTTCGACGTTCGACTCTGAACACCCTTTTTTCTTTCTACACGCGCATTCCCAGGAGTCCTGAAATATCTAACTCTCGAGGTGATGCCACGTAGCTCTAGCCTTTGACTCTTAAAATTATTCTCGACACTACACCCCAAACTTCTGGAGTCCCAAAGTCCCATACTCCTGAAGGGTCCCCACTTACACGCGGTGACATTTTATACACAGAGACAGGGATAGGTGGGTCCGACCCTTCGGCTGATTTATCCCCAACGTTCCAGCCTCCCAATATTCTGAAGTCTCGAACTCTCGAAGTCTCAAGTACTCCACCAAACTTTGATCAAGCATTCATGCACCAGGGGGATGACACACGGCAAGGGCCAGGGGTGACACATGTTGCGTTCTAATGGCCTTTAGGGTCTATGAGAAGCAAAAATCAAGGTGACATGTGGAATACAAGACATGGGTCCATGTCACCCTAGGTGACATCGACGTGCCATGTCAATCCAGGATTGGCAGCCTCTAAGGGTTCCTAGCTTCCCCTACTTGCCAAACCTCCTGGAGCTCTAAAGTCTGAAGTTCCCGCCAACTATTTCCCAATACCCCTTAGATCCCATGGTCGAGGTGTGTCCTCATAGATCCATGAATCTACGAGTCACATTAATTCGTAACTTCGACGTTTGGGGTTTCTACCCGCTCCACACTCCTTTCCTCTCAGAGTAGGACTTCGCTGAAGTGTCGTACATAAGTCCTTATTCTTGGTTGATCAAACAGTCGAGAGGGATACCAAAGGGTCCTTAGATCAACGATCCACATTACTTCACAACTATGACATTCAGGGAATTTGGGGTCTTGACATCGTTGTTCCCCCGAAGTGGTCAACATCGGCATTGACTTCGACGTAGATCCAATGGCTAGGGAAACTACCGAATACCCTTGGATCTGCGACTTGCGTTACTTCGTGATTGGTGAGTGAGTCAGGGTTTAACGATGGGACATGTCTATTCTACCAGGGTTAAGAAAACCACCATATGTCCGTCAACCTTGTGGTTAACTATGTCAACAAGTTTCTTTTGGTCGGTTTGCAACTGGTGAGGTCGTAACCCCCGAAGATTTGAACTCCCAGAGTTCTGAATTCAGAAAGGATTAGCTCCTTTTGGGCCTAACACTTTGTTCCCAAACCTTGGTCACACGAGTCTTCCAAAAAATCCTCATGGGATACACCCTGATCTCTTAGCTGTGAATTGGTTAAGGACCTAGGAATGAGCCCTTGGTCATACATGTGGAGGGTTTGATGGAGATGCCCTATTTCCACCGAATTCGAACTTAGTCTTCCCTCGAATGGAATTCGAGAGGTCGACGGTACTGGAATAATCTGGCTAAACCCATCCCGACTCTTGCACTACAAAGTCTGTCTTGGGAAAAAGTACCCTTAAGAAATCTCCATCCAGTGCAGAAACCGTAGCCTATTCTTAGAATTACTTACAAATTCATGTTCCATAGCTCTCTAGCTGTGAAACTGAGGCAAACAAAAGACCATGTAAATATACTAGTAGTTTATAGAAGCAAATGAGCATTTCTAATAACTGTTCAAACACTGTAAAAATTTGATCCGGATTTTATGAGCAGAATGAAATGAATACAGATTATTAAATATGCTTAACATAGAATAACAAAGATGCAGTAAAACTAGTTTTTTATTCAATAACGAAATAAGCTGAAACCGTAAAATGCAGCGGAAAACAAGCTTGTTGGAATGGTGGCGGTTTGTCTCTGAGAAGAGATGTGACGACTGCGCTCATTCGCAAGAAGATGATTGTAATGAGGTTTTTAAGACACTTTTACCATAAACAAGAATGTCAAAAACCCTGGACATCCAAAAACCTAACCCTAGGAGATGAAGCACCAAAAGTCATGTGGGCCCCATTTGGGTAAGTCAGTACATCAACTTCTTGGGGTCGTAACTTTTGCATACAATCTCTGTTTTAGGCATACGATAGCCCGTTGGAAAGGTATCGTCGAGGATATTAATTTTGGGGGCTCAATCATGCATTCGATTATCATTGATAAGCTCGATCCCAAAAAAACTTCATTTAGTCCCTCAAAATGGCCCTAGAAGTTAAAACTGCTAAAAATAGTAAATTGCCAAAATTGCCAAAATTGCCAGAAAATTGTTTTGAGCGAGTTGGAAAAGGTGGGTGGCCAGAGATATCCACTTGGATCAATCCTCCCTCCTTAAGAAGCTATGGTATCCATTGCGTTGATTTCCCCTGTCAAATGAGGAAATTTCTACTGAATTTGGCCTTGGGTGAGCCACTTGCCTTGGTGCAGGAGCTGCCCTGCTTTGACGACTTGATAAAGTTGGATCCTTTGTTGTTGAGTTCCCTTGATCTGTGTGTCCAAAATATGATCACTAGATGCCTGTTTCATGCATTCAGGATTGAGTTTTGTTGGTTTCAATTGCTTTGCTATTTATGAGGTGTCCAATAATGGTGGGAAATATGGCCGAAGGAGAGCCACGTTGAAGACTGGGTGCAGGCCAAGGAAAGGGGGAATGTTGAGCTCAAAATCATTGTCACCCACAACCTTGGTGATAGTGTACAACCCATAATGGAGTGGGCAAAGCTTCCGATGGGGCCCTGTAAGGAATTCTTTCTGCAAGTGCAACCAAACTTTGTCTCCCACCTGAAACTTATGTGGCACCTGATGTTGATCATGGTACTGCTTATACTTGGCATTAGAATTCTATATAATATCCTGAACTTGTTGGAGGATGTGCTAGATCCGCTCAATGAACCATGTGGCTTTGTCAGCTTCTGGTGGAGCAGGGGACGAGTAGACCGAGGTGGTCACCAGGGGTAGTGCAACATCCATGGGGCCCAATGGTTGGAATCCTAACCTCACCTAAAAGGGGTTGTGTCTAGTTGAGCTATGCAAATATCGATTGTATCTATGTTAGACATAAGGAAGACTATCATCCCATGTGCAGGGTGTTTTGAATTGTACATGCGCGAGATATGTATGATCATCCAATTAACGACCTCAGTTTGGACATCTGTCCGGGGGTGGAAGGCAGTGGATTTGGTAAGTTTGGTATCTAGCAGTGACCAGAGGCTCAAACATAATGTGTTGACGAACCAAGTGTCACGGTCTGAGATAATGGTTTGTGGGATCCAAAAATGTACCCATACTCATTCAAATAAGAGCTTGGCAGTGGCTTCTGCTATGATGTTCTTCTTGCAGGCGGCTAGAATCACCATCTTGGAAAAGCAATCAACAACCAAAAAAACAAAGTCATTTCCCATATTGGTGGATGGGAGGTCTGACATGTAGTCCATTGGGATGGATTCCCATGACCTATCAGGAGTAGGAAGAGGGGTGTATAGGTCCTATTTCTTAGTGGTCAGTTTGGCAATAATGTAGGCGGTGCAGGACTTGATATACTTGCCGACATCCTGTCAAAGTTTCGGCCAGTAGAAATGTTTCTGCAACACTGCCACTGTCTTTTCGACGCCAAAGTGTCCTGGCACCCAACTGTAGTGAGCTTCCCAAATCATATTCTCACGCTCGCTTGATGGAACACAAATATGGCCTAGACGACATAACAACCCATCTTGAATATGGAAATTAGCGACCACTGAGTTCGTGCCCAACATTTGGTAGGTGGTGGAGAAGTCAGGGTCTGTCTCGTAGAGGTGGGGCCATCCGAAGGTCTCGTAGCCAAAAGAGTATAACACCATGGTGAGTGTTGCAATTGGAGGTCAGCTAAGGCAATCAACAAATCGATTGGTACTTCCTATTTTATACTTGATGTTGAGGTGGAATTGCTGTAAGTATGTGGACCACTTCTGATGGCTATCATTCTGCAATTTTCCTTGGGTCTGCATGAACTGTAGTGGCTTGTGATCAGTGTGGATGACTGTCTCCTTCCCAAGAATGTAATGTCTCCATGACGACAGGATTTCACAATGGAGTACATTTCTTTGTCATAAGTAGGGAACTTACATTCAACATCTGATAGTGTCTCACTATGATATGCCACGCGGTGGCCGTGTTGAGTTAGAACGGTGCCCAAAGCATAGTTTGAAGCATCTGTCTCGATCTCAAAGGGATGTTGCAGGTCTGGTAATGAAAGTACTGGGGATGAGCACAAACGCTTCTTCAATTCATCGAAGGCTTGTTGTTGGGATAGACCCCACACAAATTTTTCCTTACCACCACCCCTAGTTACTTGGCTGAGGGCCCATGTGATATGAGATAATCCCAACATGAAACTGCGATAGAAATTGGCGAGACCCAAGAATCTCTTAAGTTCAGTGAGTGTGGTTGGGGCTGGCCAGTCATGGATGACCTGGATCTTGGCTGGATCCAAATTCACACCATGCCGATCAACGATGTAGCCTAAGTAATGGACCCTGTCCATGTCGAAGGAGCATTTTTCCAAGTTTGCATATAGTTTGTGCTGCCGCAGGGTGTGCAGAACCTGTTGAATATGCTGCAAGTGTTCCGCCCAAGTCTTGTTGTATATGAGGATTTCATTCAGATACACCACTACAAAAGTATTAGTGAAAGGTCGTAGGATATCGTCCATCATCCTCGTAAAAGTTGTTGGAGCATTTTTCAACGATATATTTGTATAGCCATATATTTGTTAGCAACGATATATTTGTATAGCTGCATATTTGTATAGCGATATAATTGTTAGTAACGATATATTTGTATAGCGATATAGATTAGTTAGACAATGATATAATTGTAGGTAGTGATATATCAATTTACAAAGTCTATACTTCTACCTCGGAAAAACAAAAATTGAATGAAAATAGTTCTTCTCCGTAAGAAGGCATTAGTAGATTTGATAGACTTGATTTCGAGACCCTAATCACTATTTTAATGTTAATTATGAAAATCTATTACAATCATACTTAAGCCTACTCAGTTTTTAATTCCTAATGCCTTATGCCTTTACTCAATTGCTTGATGATTGATGGATTAATTAATTGGATGAATGGATTAAGGAGAGATCCCTAACGGAATAGTGTTGTTAATTAATGGATTGTTAAGAATATTGATCTCCTTGGGGTTTTAAATAAATGTATAACCCTATCCTTCTTGTGCCAAGGGATATTGCAGTTGTATAGATGATTAAGTGTTTAGTATTTGCGCAATGCAGTAATTGATGATTCTCTTACTCCTTGAATTTAATATTGACACATTATTGATCATGTAATTAACTCACTATTGCACCATTTAAATAATTGATGCGCTCAGTTTATAATCTTTTACTCATGCGCCATGATTTATGGATATCAAGATTGATAGTTGATCTTCTAACCGTTCAGGATAGGTTGGGTAGGCAGTTATTGTAATTTTTGGTGTCTAGTTGATCATAATGTGTTTTACGCTTCAGTTGGTTGTGATGTGCTAAACTGCATTGTTATTTTTGTTGTGTGTCGGACATGTGTCATTGTTATAACATTAATGTGTTGGTTGGGCATCGTCGTTTATTTAGATGACGTGTATATGGTAATGCATTTTTATGTTGACGTGTTGATTTTGTGATGTTATAATCATGTCATGATGATTCCCTTGTCCTAGCAAAAAAAACAAATTAAAGTGTACATCGTTTGTTGTCGTAAGGGGCTGTTACAAATTGTATGAACATTTTTTTCCCAAGGGAACAAATAATAGTTTATTAATAGTATCGATTGACCACAAAGTTGAGAATTACAACAATAATGTATGGTAAAATTTAGAAGAGATGGTAACATTTCTCTTGCTTCAACTCCCTGGTTCAATTTCAGAGTAAACTTGTAAGGTTGTTTTTTGCCAACAATTCACAAGTGTGAGTTATCTATTCCATTTGAATGCCTTGAGACTTGCACCTATCCTTGAGTGTAAAGAACAAATTTTTTTATCACCCAGATCTATGTCCAAGGAAAATGACCTCATTAGAAATGTTGATAGTTGATCTCATAAACATGATGTGCTTGAACATGGTTTGGATAAGGTACAAAATTTAGAGCATTAGAGGGTATATTGAATAAGGAAGGGACACCTATTGCAACATCTTACAACATAAAATGTAGGCAATGTTGTCTACTTTTAGTATCATAGACCTAGGTCAGATTCATAGTAGGTTTTGCTTGCCTCCCATCTCATATGAGTTTGTGCTAAGAGCCTAATTTGATATGGGTTCTCAAATAAAACATACTCACATACACATCGTAGAGAAGTAGAATAGTGGCTTCGATGATTTCATACATTTTTACCAGTACTAGTCCTTTATTATTGCCCACTAGTGACCATTATCAATAAGAAAAATATTGCACCTCTTACTCATAAACATGTCATACTCTAGATTGTGTTCGTGTTCATTTCAACAATCATAATTATTGTTAATTCTAGTGATTATTGAGAATATGCTCATTTTTGAAAAATCACTCAAGGTCCACCCTAAATACCCAGGCCCAAAGCATTGAGAATTTTCCCAAGCCTCTTTCAAAATTCAAAATCTCACAAAGTAATGGTATACATTGGCAAGTATTCAGTAGTGTATTTATTAGGAGATAGCCTGCATTATAGGGTTTATAGCTTATGCCTTTCACTACCTAAGATTTTGATTCTGTGTCCATCATTTTATGAGAATTTCTTCCACATATAGGATGGATCTACTATCCTTTCTAGGTATCTTCCCCCCCTAAGAAATATCCAACTTCTTTGACTGTAAATAATTTTGACGATATGGTTAAAATTGTGCCCCATTTGCTAAAACGTTTTCCAAATATGAACATATTAGGGATAAAATAGATAAGGAGATTTTAGAGCATTCAGGTGGCCAATTCACCCCTAGTGGATGGTGTGTAGGGAGTTGGTAAAATGGGAGACAACACTATGTAGTTAGAGGAGATTGTACAATTTTCAAACCTAGTCCAGGTGACAAAAGACTAGAAAGGTTACTATTGAAATTACTAGCACCTGAAAACTTTCATGCTAAACATTGTATATGACATTTAGATACTTGTGCTAACTTGTGACACATGAAACTATTCTATCCCAAAATGTCCAACAAAAATATATTCCCTAATGTTGTCATATATGATGTTCTTATTGAATCTTTCAGTAAGGGAGGAAAGTTAGATGAGGGCACAAAGTTCTTCCACTTGAAATGGAAAACAATAATACATGCACTGATGTTGTTACATATAATGTGCTTATTGAGGGTTTCTATAAGGAAGGAAAGTCAGAGGAGGGAATAGGTAATGCCCTGAGGGAAGGGTCTTCTAGTGAGGTATTTGATCAAAGTTAAGAAATCCATCAAGTGATTTTTTTAGATAGGATAATAATACACGATTGATGTTGGATCCATTTAGAGGTGGGATCCAATATTTATCCCTATCAAGAGAGTTTTCTAGATTTAGTTTTCTAGACTTTAAGGAGGAGATAGAAAACACAAATGTTATCCTTCTTACCTAGTTTGAAGGATGAAGTCAAATTATTTCCATAAGTTCTACATGAGTGTCACCACTAGTCTTAATATTTTAGAACCTTTGCTCCATTTTTTATGTTTCGTTAGCATATTTGCTAAAAGAGTTAGAGGGGGTAGGTACTAATTGAAAAATAATTGTTTCTTCTTATTCGTCTCACGTAGGGACAAAATGTCAAGGAAAAAAAAAATCATTCCATCATTTGGATCTACCTTAATATTGGTAAGAGTAATCCCAATATTAGTCACACGAGGCTCCAACCATCCTGAAGGATTCTCTCTTTCAAGTGAAGGATGTATTCAGATTCTTGCAAACATTATATCTCTACTCATTCTATTTTTACAAAGTGTTGCAGCTTGCCTAGTGCTCCTCTTTGTTTATCATTTAAATTCAACTTAACAGTGAAATAAAAAATTCCATGCAAATCTTCCCTCTTATAAGGTGGTTGAAATGTTAAATGATGACTCTACCACATGGAGGGAGGAGGATTGTCTACATATGTGCGTTTGGACACTTCCATGGGTGAGTGTGGGAGATCCATTGGTGAGTTATGGCTAGGCATGGGAGAGTAAAAGAAACTCATGGAGAGATGAGGAGCTTGATGGTTCTGAGTTGAAAGGTGTAGGAGGTTTGAATGATTACCACAACATTGGAATTTGGCATGGAATGAAAATGAATGAGCAAAAGGACTAGAAGAAAATGATGATTCCAAGTGGTTCAAGGCATTATAATGGCTAGAGAATCAATTAGGTCACTATTGGAGATATTACACACCCACTTAGTATTTATTTTCCCATGTTTATTAGTCAATGTTGAGGGCACCCCTGGTCAGATAAATTCTCCCCTAAATGAGGGTGCCACACCCTCTTTAGTCATTACTTAGTTACACTTCAGTTATACTAGTGGAATAGAGTCTTGCATGGAAACCTTGATATTATCATCAAGTGTTGCATGATCACCTTGGGATCATTGCCGGGAGGGTACACTTACCTTGGGATTATCACCAAGAAGGCACCACACATGTGCACTCATGAGATTCTCCTCACTCCACTTGTGATTATCTAGTTAACCGATGAATGCATGGTCAATTAACTAGGAGTAGGTGGCAGTTCACTCCCGTGTTTGTCAGTGTCTATTCACATATATCTAGATCACTACTATGGTGCATTAGTTCATCCATGTAGAGTATATCATGTGTATTTTTCCATTCTCTCATTTTGTTAATACAATTCTTTATTCTTTCTCTCCATTTCTTCTCTCTCTCTCTCTCAACTTTGTAAGCTTTGTGTGAATTGTTTCTAGCTAGATTCTATGTGCAAGTTTCACTCCAATTCTACATGGCATCAGAGCCCACAGGTTCTAGGGATAAGGTGAAAAACAATCATTTGCAAGTTCAAAATATTAAATCTACCATAAAGAATGGAATTTTCATCATCAAATCTTCTTACGCCATACAATTACTTCAATTGGAAGTTGAAGATCCTTCTTCTTCTCAAAGGAAGAGGATTATATTGAATAACCATGGAAATGGAAAATGAATCCACATCGACAATCAAGAAATATAAATACTTCAACCGCATGGATGAGGCCTACGGTCTCATTTGCATGTCCATCTCTCTTGCATTGTTGTTTCATATTGAATCTTCCACTACTCCAAACGAGGTTTGGACAATTTTTGAACGTCTCTTTGGAAAACAGGATGAGAGATGTGGCCACATTCTTTAGATTGAGTCAAATTGCATGCACTTTATGTGCATGAGAGTAGGAATTCTAATTCAAAATCCAAATAGAAATGAAAGGTAAAGAAGGATCTATAACCAACAAATGGAGGAAACTTCAAACATTCTAATGAATCTTCCAACTCAAAAGCAGGAAAGGGAAAGAAAGGGAAGACAAAGTGTAGTTATTGCAATCACGGTTACCATCCTGAATCCGCATGCATGAAGAAAACCATAGACCTCACGACTCATACACTCCAGCAGAACAATATTAGGGATTGCATTCCCAAGAATGCCAAGAAGAAGCTGAGAGACATAGCGCCAGAAAAACAAGGTAATGTGCATGCTTTAAATGCAATTAATTCTTCTTCTGATGCATGGATTATTGATTTAGGAGCATCTCACCACATGTCAGCCACAAAATATGTCCTTTCATATTTACATCCATGCATGGGTCCTCCCATTCTCATGGGTCATGATTCCCCAATAGAAATCATTGGACAAGGGAGAGTATATCTCCAAAATGGAAGTTTCAAGAATGTCTTGCATGCTCTAAAACTCTCTGTAAATCTACTCTATGTCTACCAAATAACACATACAGACACAAGGAAAAGGGTGGAATTCACATCGGATTTCATGACCATGTATGACATGCAAGACAACTCCAAGATTGTTGTTGGTGAGGTAAATCACCACTCTAGATTGTAAACATTTTCCAAATTTATTGCTAAATAAGATTCCACACTGCTACTAACCGATTCCAATGATGATAGTGCACGAACGATTTGGTCACTTAAATTTCAAGTGCATGCAACAACTCAACAAACAAGAAATGGTCAAAGGCTTTCCAGACATACATTTTTTTGAAGGAGTTTATCAAGGATGTGTTCTTCGCAAATATCCACAAGAGAAATTTGAGAAAGGGGAGGCTTGGAGGGCCTCCTCTCCATTGGAGATTGTTCATAGCGACCTCATGGGTCCCTTCCCTCATCCTTCCATCAACAAGGAAAAATATGTGTTGACCTTTATTGATGATTACTCAAAGCACACTTGAATATATTTTCTCAGGCATAAATTTGAAGTATTTGAGCATCTCAAGGATTTCAAAGTGCATGTAGAAAAGTAGTCCCAGAAGATGATCAAGATCCTCCACACATATAATTGGGGGATTATGTAAACAAGGATGTACAACATCTTTGTGATGAGGTAGGTATACAGTTATAACATACAATTCCATACACTCCACAACAGAACATGGTAGTTGAGAGGACGAATCGATCTCTCAAAGAGATGGTCAGTTGCATGTTGCATGCAAGGTTCATTCCCTCTAAATTATAGGTTGAAGCAGCCAACTATGCCACTTACATACAAAAAATATTTTCTCACGGATATGTGAAGGAAAATACACCTTTTAACGCTTGGAGCGGAATCAAACTGAAAGTCATCCACTTTTGAATATTTGGATCATGTGCATGGGCCCGTGTACCTTCAGAAAAGAGGAAGGCATTGGATCCTCAAAGCACAACATGCATCCTTCAACAGAAATGTTAATCATTGAAAGAAGTGTCTAGTTTGAATAAAGTCCCATGCATCCACCTCAGGAGCCACATGCAGATACTTATGTACTTCCTATTGTACCAGACATCCGAGATGATGCATCCTCCCATTTAGAGAATCAGATCAGATTTCAGATCTAAATTTTGAATCAAATTCAGATAATCATGAGCATGCATGTGATGATCCACATAAGATACCTAAATGGGCACAATCCACCATACAGGGAGTAGGTGATCTTATGGGCAATCCTGCAGATTCGAGGAGGATGAGATCCCAAATTGAGGAGGCACCACATGCACTTACAACTACATAACTAGTAATGCCCATGCATTGCTACATGGTTCTAGCTTTAGAAACTTAGACCTATGCAAAATATGAAGGGAATCCCTTCTGGGAATCATCTATGACTGAGGAGTACAACTCCCTCATCGAGAACCAAACTTGGGACTTGGTTATGTGTCCATCGGATCGAAAGCTTTTTAGATGCAAATGGGTCTATAGAACCAAGAAAGAAACAAACGAACATGTGAGTAGATACAAGGCAAGATTAGTTTCCAAATGATTTCAACAAGTCCATGGGATTTATTTATGATGAGACATTTTCTCCAGTAGCGAAGATGGATTCCATCTCACTGGCCCTTGCCATTGCAATAGCCAGGGGGTGGGAAGTTCACCAAATGGACATGAAGAACACCTTTCTTCACAATGATCTCTTAGAAGAGATATACATGGAGCAACCTCAGGGGTATGTACATAACTCCTCTCTAGTTTTTCGACTCAAAAAGTCACTCTATGGCCTCAAACAGGCTCCTAGAGCATGGTATGCTAAAATGGACTCGTACTTATCGTCTCACTCTTTCATTAGATGTAAATTTGATCCTAATGTTTATATGCTTAGAAATTATGACTCTCTATTGATCTTAGTGCTATATGTATATGATATATTGATCACAAGTAGTTCGGCCTCAATAATTGTTGCAGTCAAAGACATTTTGCATGACAAGTTTTCTATGAGCGACATGGGTCCACTTCACTTTTTCTTTGGTCTTGAAATCAACTAGGATGCTTCTGCAATCAATTTGTCTCGGACAAAGTATGCCAATGATCTATTGGTCAGATTCAACATGACCAACTAAAACCTTGCAACCACTTCTTATCTTGGGTCAAGCTCAAGGATGGAGGGGATACACCATTGGTGGATTGCACTAAGTAAAAATAGCTAGTGGGGAGACTTATTTACCTCTCTCACTCTTGTCCAGATCTCTTGTATGTAGTGGTCGTAGTTTCCACGTACATGCAAGAGCCACATGAGCTTCACTGGAAAGCTGCCAAGCGCATCCTCAGATATGTTCAGGGTACCACCAGTCATGGGATTCACTATGAAAAAGGTTGTACATT
>JASDQU010307150.1:38554-50769 GCA_032191745.1 Picea mariana
ATTAGAAGAATGGCTCTTATGTCACTCTGTGGAGTGAGTGACTTATCCAGCATCATGTATGATTACTCAGATGGAGTATGGTTTCGAGAGATGATGCAACTGATGACACTGATAGTGATGATGGTGCTCATGATATAATATGAGTTAGTCTATACGACTATGTTGATGCTACTGGGTGAATGGTATGTTTGTGTTCAATACCATTACCTTCAATACCTCCCTAGCTAGGAGGGAGTGTTGATATCATGGTAGCTGTGGGAGGTATTTACCTCCACGTGTAAACCTGACAAGAATAGAATATTCCGAGAAGCAAGAAGAAACCCTAATTAATTGGTTAATAATCCTAGAAGACAAGTCGACTCAAGAGAATGACTTATATTAGGTTATTAGCCTCCAAGAGAAGAAGTCGGCCAAAGGAAATGTTATATACTAAAGAATTAGTACCCAGAATGAGAAGTCGGCCTAGGCAGTCTGCCAGAAATAGTATAAATACATGAGGTCAGTCTTCATTCTGGCTAGTATTCTTAGAACTGCAGAAGCAACACTTGTGCACACTGCAGTTGGCCAGTTTGTGCGCAAATTTGGAGGAGAGATGTTTTTGCAGCTGCTGCAACTAGTAGATTTTAGTTTTGGCTTGGACTCTCTCTTGGTTATGGTTTGGACTCTCTAATCAGCTCTTGTTACTCTTGCTTGGTGCGTTATCCTTGGATAAAGGTGTGCCACCTTTGTTTGGCTATCGAGCCTAGGGTTTTCTTTCAGAATGATTCTCTATCAAGGTTAAGGTGCTCAGGGGTGGCTTCGGCCTATGGTTGGGTGAAAATATTGCTATATTGTCTATGGTTAAACGAGCACATCCATTATATTCTAATAGTTACTACTAGACCACAACCAAATAGACTTTAATGGCATTTATTTTCTCAATGTTGGAGTTGGAGATGGAAAAGAAGAAGGTTTGTTGGTACCTTTCCAACACCATACCTGTAATATCCCCAATGACGAGCCCTGTGGTATTTATGAATTGTAAATAGGTTTTGTAGGCTGGTGAGCCGAGTGTTGATAAGATGGTGGGCTTATGTGTTTACTGGGACGGAGAGCCTAGGATGCTAAGGCCAGGATCCTGTTTTGTATATGTGATTATGCAAAATCATTAATAAAATATAAACACCGCTGCTTGCAAACTAACCACAAAGAAAGAGTGATGGGGGACTAAGCTTCCACAAGGTGGGTAAGGTAAAGAGGGTTGAAAATTTGGAAAGAGGGGCTAAGCTTAGGGGCTTAAGTCCCTAAGAATAATATTTTATTATTATTCCAAAGCTGTGTGAAAGATATGTTTTTATCCTAAGTCCTAGGAGAGGCCACACATGCTGCTCCAACGTGTGCAAACAGGGAACGCATGCAGCTCCAGGAAGACAAGTGTCGACCTGGGCGCATGCAGTTAAAGCTGAAGAGTCATCTCATGTTGGGGGTTTGTCCTCCATTATCCCATTGATTGTCTATCCTGTTTAGCGTCTTCGTCTGATCTCTGCATACCCTCACGCAGCTCTGAAACCAGAAAACTATGAGGTTGACCTGTGATGTTTTCCTGAGAAGTCGACACATCCTCCGTCTGAACCGTTTGCATTTGCGTTGGACCTCCACATAACCATGCATTCTGAAAGCCAGAACCGTGAAGTTCACTTGTGTATTTTTGTGAACCAGTCTATCCGCTCTTGCAGAGCCGAGTCTGTACCTTAACCGTTTGGGTTGTTGTCTGGTGTGTTACCTGAGCCGTGTTGCATCTTAGTGGGACTGTTGTCATTATTGGACGTCCATACCCAAATTCCTATTGCTGTTGTCACCCGTGAATGAACCGAATTGCTATTGTTGTTGTTGTTATCCTCACCTTGCGAGAATTGAGTTGAAACTGGTTGAAGAAGCAGGTTTTCAGGCCTAAGGTTGAAGAGGCAGGCTATCATGCATGTGAGAAACTCTCTCCGGGTGAGAGAGTTTGTTGGGAAGTGGTTTTCTCCCAGAGAGAGTCCAACACCAGCTACGAAGCTCTGAGAATTCCTGATCCGGCCTATTGCAGAGACCCTGAGAGGGAGGTGAAGCAACCGATGGACTATTTGACAGTGAAGGTGTATACTCCTGGGCAGAACATGCATGTGGGGAATGAGAGTCCATGAGTAGTGGGCGTAAGAAGGCTCCTCGAGAGAATCCTTCTGGTTGCACTTTGCAGTTTTCCTGTAACCTCAGCCTAGTCTAGGATTCCCTTGCTCGGGGTGGAGCTTAGTCCCAGCTCGAGGGTGACCCACTACTGAGCGTGATGATCAACATGGTCTAAGGCTGGGAGGTTCATGGAAGGTCTGCATGTATTTGGTGGATTTACTCTGGCTAAAAGATAAGTATCAAGTTTGTGTTTAATTATGTATTTTATGCATGCTATGTGATGCTTGAATGTTATCACGTATTTCGTTGCATGTGGATTTACTGTCAATCTTGTTTGAATCTGAATGGTAACAATAAACTCTGTGTTATGTGTTTTAAATTGATTAAAATGCCTTATGTGTGTGTGTGTGTGTGTGTGTGTGTGTGTGTGTGTGTGTGAATGTTCTGCGTAGTAGCGTTTCCCAACCTATTGGTGGATGGGGACGTTACAAATTGGTATCAGAGCCATGTTTTGACACTGAGCCTGGATGGGCCATGTTAGTGGTTAATGAGACAAAGTTTTCAGAGTGAATTGTTGTTGAAGTAGACAAAATTCGAGTTCAAAGCCAAGGTTTCAACGTCGAACCTAGATGGGCTAGATAAGTGGTCATTCGACCCGAGGTTTCAGGTGGAAATTGTGTCTGGAGGAACTAATTTTGGACCTTAGAACCTTCCTGAGTGCCAAGAAGTTACCTTGGTCGTGTTATGAAGCTTAGGAGGAGTAGCTATATCGTAAAACCACGACATAAGTGGTATTGGACTGCAGAGTAATATGGGTTGTAAGATCTATTGTTGGAAGCAATCTGGACCATTAGATCCATGTCCAAGAAAGAAAAGGACAGCGCTGAGGAGGAAACAAATCCCAAGCCGTCAGATCTGAGCACAAAGAATCGATAGACGTCCGATCCAGGTTGACAAGTGGCGCGAGATCCACAACTCCAGAGCGAGAGCACTTCGGGAGTTTTGTGATCGAGGAGAAAGTGAAATAGCCGAAGTAGATCGCAACCGTTTGTTACGAAGGACGCGTGTCAAGAGATCATGTACTTTGGGTGGAAGTAATTCATGAGGAGGCAAGTGTTGTGATTTTGAAGCTCCCGAAGCCTGAAGTGTCGAAGTCACTCATAGTCGTTGATCGTGAAGGAGGACACGCGTTGGTAGATCGTGAACTCTGGGGGAAATCACTCTGGGCAAAAGTGAGCGGAGAGGAGTTGAAACTCCCGAAGCTCAAAGAGCCGAAGTAGTGAGTCATGATGACATCACCAGGAGGTGACGTGGACCTTTCCTATACCTGCCATGTTCCCTCACCCAGAATGTTTATAGATTTACTATGTGGGCCTTGAGGTTGAATAACATAGTTAAAAGTCGAAGGACCCACACTGGCGTTGATCACGATACATAAAGATTGACGACCAGGAGGCATTGCGGGGACCCAAGTTGCACAGGAGTTAATTCTCCAAAGCGGTCCTACAATCCAAACCACGGTTTTCCCGGGGGGTTACGTGTCAGTGTCAAAGGAATTGTGGGATGAAAGGCGGGTTACTCCAAATCCCAGTTGCATGCCCCCGCAATTTGAAAGGCGTTAAGTGCTGTGAGAAACTGTGGGTCCCAGTGGACGCGTGGTGCCAGTTGTGAAGTCCGGAGACTTGAAACTCCGGAAGGATGGTTCATAAGGGAACGAAAGAAAGAAATTTCAAAAAGTTTTGTAATGCCGAGGCGACAAGACATAATAACGTCACCAAAGATGACATGGAAGTGTTCAGAAATTAACGGTTCGGGGTGTTGGGGGTGTGCAGATGTGAAATCCTCCAAAGTCCCAGAGCTCACATTTTTGAAGTTCCACAATGAGTGTCAGTTGTTGGATGTCGAGTAGTAGTGGACGGTTGATCTGCCCTACTTCGCGAGTTTGTTAATTCTAAACTCCGAGAGATCGTTGTGTGGTACTTGGAAATATTTTGAAGCCAAAGGTCGAAGGCCCGAGTACGCACTTATTGATATAGCACTTGGTCATGACCCATGGTCGCGTGGGTTGGGGATTGAGAGAAAGGGGCTAGTGCCCAAAAACTTAGCAGAGCAGAGCTATGAAAGAAGTAATCTGTGGGGATTCTTGATTCAACGAGAATCACAGAGAATGAAAACTTAACGTTTTCTTGAATCAGATTTGTTTATGAATGTTGTGGGATTTGTTAAGGAATGATGGCCTGACAAATTTCGATTGTCTTCACATTGTGTTTGCAGAAGTTTAACAAGTGCCAGAACCGAATAGAGTTGCCACTGAGTGCAAAGAAATGGAAGAAGCATAGACTGCTTCCAGATCCGAGAATGAAGCAAAAGGAATGGATGTCCACTTGGGAGTTGAAGGATTGAACTCCAATGGACATGGAGAAGAGATAGATAAGGAAGGGAATATGATGAAAATCATTGATCGATTGCAGAAAGATGCCCAGACTAACCGAGCAGATAACAGAAAGCTCATGAAAGCCAAGGATCAACATGGAGAATTCAACCTAAAGTTTTTGCGGAGCCTAGAAAGGACCGAAAAGAAGTTGGATAAGGAAGGTGATTCAAGAAAAACAGGGAGTTGTGAACCCCCCGAGAAGAAAATAATATCAAGAAGCGTTAGCAAGCATCGTTGTCACTCCCCGAAACATTCCAATAAAGAGGCACACAGTAGTTCAAGCCCCTCTCCTACCAGAAAACATAGGAGATATGGAGTGGATGAACTGAAGGGAGAAATGAACAAGATTAAGCCTCCTACGTTTGATGGAGAACATAAGAAGGAGGAAGGTGTAGATACAGGGTTGCTTGGCATGAGGAAATATTTCCAACTGCAGAATTATTCCTCTCATGCATAAGGAAGAATTGTGATGTATCAACTGAAAGGAAAAACATCCATGTGGTGGGATCAGCTAGTGCAGGTGCAACACATCAAAGAGAAAGATGTTACCTGGAAAGAATTCGAGAGGTATTTCGAAAAGAAATACTTGACTAAAAGATATTATGACAGAAAAATGACAGAGTTCTTTGAACTCAAGCTGGGCAACATGTCCATTGATGAATATGAATGAAGGTTCTTGGAGTTGTTGAAATATGCTCCCTTCATCAAGGATGAGTCTGTCAAAATTCAAAGGTATCTGAGTGGACTACCACCTTCCATTGGGGACAAGATTTAGTATGATGACCCTAAGACTATGAAAGAAACTATAAGAAGAGAGAAATGCTTATGTGAACAACAAAGAGAAAAGCCTACTTTTTGGAAGGCTTGGGATGACTAGAAAAAGTTTAAAAAGGAGCAGAGGCAAAAGGGAAACAAACCTCTCTTTTTCAGAAACAGTCCTCAAGGGCAGCCATCGTTTAGAGAGCCGAGAACGTCTGACGTAGGGGGACAAAGGCCAAGACAAACGCCCATTCAGTGTTGGGGCTGTCAGAGAAACCACAAGTACAAAGACTGACCCCACAAAAATGGCAAAGCAAGAGTTGTCCATAATGTTCAGCAAGATGAAACAATGGAGGACATGGGCAGTAGAATACCCAGGATATATGCAGCCTTGGACAACAAGCAAGGTGAATTTCAATCACACATGATTGAAGTGGAAGGTATGATCAACAACCATGCCTTTACTATTTTAATTGATTCAAGGGCTAGTCATAGTTATATAGACCCTAGGGTGGTGGAAAGTTTGCAATTGTCGAGGAGAAAACATGGCAAATCTTGGTTAGTGCAGATGCCTACAGGAACCAAGAGAAAGTTTACGGAATTGGTTAAGTCTTGTCTAGTGGACATGAATGCACTGAGCACAAAGGTTGAATTGAACATTCTGCCTTTAGGTTCTTATGACTGTCTAATTGGGATGGATTGGTTGGACCAACACCATGCCATCCTAGACTGTCGTAACAAGTTCACTTGCCTGGATGAGGAGGGGAATTAGAGAACAATCCAATGAATTCCCAGAGTTGTTGCTATCAGAGAAATCTCAGCAATGCAGTTGAAGAAGTGTTACAGGAAAGGTTGTCAATTATTTGCATCACATGAGGAGGAAGCATCTAAGGATGAGGTCTCAAAAATTGAATACCATGTAGTACTAAAAGAGTTTGAATATGTATTCCAAGAGGTACCCGGATTACCCCCGAAGAGAGATATTGATTTTTCTGTAAACTTGATGCATGGAGCAGCTCCAGTATCAAAAGCTCCTTACAGAATGAGTACACCAAGGTTGAAAGAACTACAATTGCAGCTTCAAGAGCTTCTGAAGAAGGGGTATATATGCCAAAGTGTGTCACCTTGGGGAGCCCCATTCTTGTTCATTAAGAAGAAGGACGGGACACTAAGATTGTGCATCGATTTCAGACAGTTGAACAAAGTGACCGTTAAGAACAAGTATCCTTTGCCGAGGATCGATGATCTCTTTGACCAGTTGAAGGATGACAAGATATTTTCAAAGATAGACCTTTAGGTTAGGTTACCACCATATAATAATTAAGGATGAAGACATCGGCAAGACCACCTTCAGAACAAGTTATGGTCACTATGAATTCACAGTGGTGCCTTTTGGGTTGTCGAATGCACCCATTGTTTCCATGTGCCTAATGAATGGTGTATTCAAGGAATATCTAGACAAGTTTGTCATAGTCTTTTTGGATGACATCTTGGTGTATTCCAAGTCGGAGGAAGAGCATGAACAACATATGTGGATGGTGTTGTAGGTGCTAAGAGAGCACCAGTTGTATGCCAAGTTGAGCAAATGCCCATTTTACCAAAAGCAGATCCATTACTTGGGGCATATCATTTCAAAGGATGGGATAGTCGTGGATCCTGAGAATATTGAGGCCATCAGAGAATGGTCAGTGCCAAAGAATGTGACAGAAGTCAGATCCTTTATGGGTCTAGTTGGTTATTACAGAAGGTTCTTTGCAGGGTTCTCAAGGATAGCTTACCCTATCACTTCCTTGCAAAGGAGGGAGAAGAAATTTCAATGGACAGAGGAATGTGAGAAAATCTTCCAGCGATTGAAGCAGTTGTTAACCAGTGCTCCAATCCCGAGGATTGCAGATCCAAATGAAGACTTTGTAGTGTATACAGATGCATTCAAAGAAGGACTGGGAGGATTCCTAAGTCAGAATGGGTTCGTAATTTGTTATGAATTCAGAAATTTGAAAGAGCATGAAAGAAACCATGCAATTCATGATTTGGAGTTGGTGGCCATGGGAAAAAGGTTCGAACTGAGGATAGACCATAACAGTCTGAAGTATTTGTTTGATCAACCAACCTTGAATGCTAGGCATAGTAGGTGGTTGGAGTTTCTTTGTGAGTATGTTTTTGATATCAAGCATATCAAAGGAAAAGAGAACAAAGTGGCTAATGCACTCAACATGAGAGTGCATGAATTACATGCTACAACCATTAGCATGTACCAAACTGATATTAAAGGAAGAATTTCGTATATGCAAATGAAAATTTGCAGTACATGGATTTGGTAGCAAAGCTACAACAAGGTGAGATGCCACAAAAAGTGGAAAATTATAAATTGGAAGCCGATGGAACACTTCTGTACAAGAACATAATTTATGTACCTAATGTCCAAGACTTGAAACTTATGATTTTGAATGAAATGCATAATGTGCCTTATGTAGGGCACCCTGGATGTTAGAAAACTGTGGCAGCAGCCAAGAGCCATTATTTTTGTCCAGGTATGAAGAAAGAAATTGCAGAATACATCGCCAGATGTATGGAATGCCAAAAGGTTAAAGCTGAGCATAGGCACCCAACAGGGTTGCTACAGCCTTTACCCATTCCTGAGTGGAAGTGAGAGTTAGTGACAATGGATTTCATCACAGGATTTCCTAAGACCGACAAGCAACATGATTCAATCATGGTGGTGGTGGACAAGCTTACGAAAGCTGCCCATTTTATTCCACTAAAGACTACTCACAAGGCAACTAACGTTGTTGATATTTTTATGAGGGAAATAACACGATTGCACGGTATTCCCAAGACAATTGTGTCTGACAAGGACCCGAAATTCACCTCAAAATTCTGGAAAGGTTTATTCAAAGGGTTCGAAACGAATCTGAATTTCAGCACTGCTTATCATCCTGAGTCTGATGGGCAGACATAGCAGGTGAATCGAGTAATAGAAGACATAATAAGGATGTATGTTATGGACAAACCATGTAAATGGGAAGACGACCTACACTTGGTAGAATTTGCCTACAATAATGGGTATCAAGCATCGTTGAAGATGAGCCCATTTGAAGCACTTTATGGCAGAAAGTGCAATACTCCAATAAGATGGGATAATCCAGCTGATAGAGCAGTGGTTGGACCAGAGTTGCTCAAGGAAATGGAAGAGAAAATGCTAAAAATTAAGCAGAATTTAAAGGCTGCCCAAGACATGTAGAAAATTTATGTTGATAAAAATAGAACCCACAGAGAGTTTAAAGTGAGAGAGCATGTTTTCCTGAAAGTGAAAGCCAATAGAAGTTCCCTGAGGCTCAAAAACTGTTTGAAGTTGGAAGCCAGATTTTGTGGGCCATTTGAAATCCTAGAAAAGATTGGGCCAGTCGCATATATGATTGCATTACCTGCATCCATGACTGTCCATCATGTGTTTCATATTTCACTGCTTAAGAAATATATACGTGATCCTAATCATGTGATTGATTGGAATGTGATTCAGATGGAGCAAGAAGGCGTCTTGCAAGTGCATCCTGTACACATATTGGACCAGAAGAGAAAACAACTCCAAAATAGATCCATAGGGCTGGTAAAGGTCCAATGGACCTAATACGGTCCCAAGGACGCGACATGGGAGCATGAGGATGTTATGCGGGCAGAATGCCCGCATCTTTTTGAACATTTTGGAAATCTTGTGGATGTTGTGTAAAGATTTGCACTGAGGACAGTGCAAAAATAAGGGGAGGGGATTGTAATATCCCTAAGGACGAGCCCTGTTGTATTTATGAATTGTAAACAGGTTTGTAGGCTGGTGAGCCGAGTGTTGATAAGCTGGTGGGCTTATGTGTTTATTGGGTCGAAGAGCTCAGGATGATAAGGCCATGAGCCTATTTTGTATATGTAATTATGCAAAATCATTAATAAAATATAAACACTGTTGTGTGCATACCGACCACGAAGAAAGAGTGATGGGGGACTAAGCTTCCAGAAAGTGGGTAAGGGAAAGGGGGTTGAAAAGTTGGAAAGAGGGGCTAATCTTAGGGGCTTAATTCCTTGAGAATAATAATTTATTATTATTCCAAAGCTGTGTGAAAGACATGGTTTTATCCTAAGTTCCGAGAGAGGCCACACATGCAACTCCAACATGTGCAAACAGGGAACACATGCAACTCCAGGAAGACAAGTGTCGACCTATGCGCATGCAGTTAAAGCTGAATAGTCAGCTCGTGTTGGGGGTTTGTCCTCCATTCTCCCATTGACTGTCTATCTTGTTTGGTGTCTGCGTCTGATCTCTGCATACCCTCATGTAGATCTGAAACTAGAAAACCCTGAGGCCAACCTGTGATGTTTTCCTAAGAAGTCGACGCATCCTCCGTCTGAAACATTTGCGTTTGCGTTGGACCTCCGCATAACCACGCATTCTGAAAGCCAGAACCACGAAGCTGACCTGTGTATTTTCATGAACCAGTCTATCCACTCTTGCAGAGCCGAGTCTATACCTTAACCGTTTGGGTTGTTGTTCGGTGTGTTACCTGAGCCGTGTTGCATCTTAGTGGGACTATTGCCATTTTTGGACGTCCATACCGAAATTCCTGTTATTGTTGTCACCCGTGATTGAACCGAATTGCTATTTTTGTTTCTATTATCCTCACCTTGCGGGAATTGAGTTGAAACTAGTTGAAGAAGCATGTTGTTAGGCCCGTGGTTGAAGAGGCAGACTATCATGCATGTGATCAACTCTCTCCAGGTGAGAGAGTTTGCTGGGAACTAGTTTTCTCCCAGAGAGAGTCCAGTACCAACTACGAAACTCTGAGAATTCCTGATCCAACCTATTGCCGAGACCCTGAGAGGGAGGTGAAGCAATCGATGGACTATGTGATAGTGAAGGTGTATACTCTCGGGTGGAACAGGCATGTGGGGAATGAGAGTCCATGAGTAGTGGGCGTAAGAAGGCTCCTCGAGAGAATCCTTCCAGTTGCACTGTGCAGTTTTCCTGTAACATCAACCTAGTCTAGGATTCGCTTGCCCGGGGTAGAGCTTAGTCCCAACTCGGGGGTGACCCACTGCTGAGTGTGATGAGCAGCGTGGTCTAAGGCTGGGAGGTTCATGGAAGGTCTGCACGTAGTTGGTGGATTTACTCTGGATAAAAGATAAGTATCAATTATGTGCTTAATTATGTATTTTATGCATGTTATGTGATGCTTGAATGTTATCATGTATTCTGTTGCATGTGGATTTACTGTCAATCTTGTTTGAATCTAAATGGTAACAATAAACTCTGTGTTATGTGTTTTAAATTGATTAAAATGCCTTATATATATATATATATATATATATATATATATATATATATATATATATATGAATGTTCCGCATAGTAGCGTTGCCCGACTTGTTGGTGGCTGGGGACGTTACAATACCATAATCTACTCTATGGCTACATCAACAATATTCAATGTGATCAAATAGCCACATCTAGAAAACTCGATGCAAGGGAGGACCATTCCCGCTAGGATTTGAACCTTGGTCATTATCACAATGATCACTCCAAGTTACTACTAGACCACAATGCAATAGACTTTAATGTCATTTATTTACTCAATGTTGGAGTTGGAGATGGAAAAAAATAGGGTTCATTGGTACCTTTCCAACACCACACTATAGTCTACTCTATGCCTACATCAACAATATTCAATATCATCAAATAACCATGTCCAAAAAACCCCATGTAGGGGAGGAGTATTCCTGTTAGGATTTGAACTTGGATCATTGTCACAATGATCGCTCTTAGTTACTACTAGACCACAACCCAATAGGCTTTAATGGAATTTATTTACTTGATTTGATGTGTATAAGAAAAATCCTTCAAGCAATCTTTCTAAATCGCAACAATGCCATGTACAAGGATAAGAGATTAATAACATGGATACCTTAACAAACACCTATATTTGGTGTTTTCGCTGAGGATCCATATGCATAAGCAAATGGTAACGAGTTTACAACAACTATGACTACATCCACTTTAATATCTAATTTAACACCTAAAAAATGTACATTTTCTTGATTCCTTTTTTCATGTGAGAGTTTACTCTAATTATACTTATTAGTATATTTATATTTTATTACTTTTGATGCAAAAGGCATTGTAATCCACTTACATGGAACCATCCCTAGGTCTTTTTATCGTTGGGGTTTGTACTCAATACAAAGTAGGGAAAGATTTAACTTTGTTCATAGTTTAAATGTTCTTTGTAATTATATGGAATTATTATAAGTTTTTTTTTTGTTGGAGTTTGTATTCCATACAAAATACAAAATTGTATAGAAAGATTTAACTTGTTTATAGTTTAAATGTTTTATGTTTGGTTTTTTTTTGGGGATATTATTTTATTAATTTTGTTCAAAATTTGATGAGAAATTGTTGGATCTATATATTTGAGTAGTTAAGTTTATATAATCCGAGTGTCTCAAGAGTTTTTTAGAATGCTCAATCTATTTACGCATTCATAAATGCAATTTAGACTATAAAAAAATGCAATTTTACCCAAATTCCAGTGAAAATGCCAAAACATAAAACGTTTAAGTAATGCCTTTATCTTTGACTCCTTGAAATGTAATTAATCTCTAGCATTACAATCTACAATCATTAGTCCCTACCATAGGTGGAGGAGGGAACTATTATTTCCATTTTTAAATTAGTTAGGATGTGTACACAAAAATCAAAAAATTAATTTTGATTTTTCTAAAGTTTGAAAGAAATGTTTATTATATCTATGGAAAGCAAGTATTTTGTAATAGCTTTATAGTCAATTTCCATTGATTTTTAATTAATGTGAAATTATTTAACATGTTAAAG
>JASDQU010307151.1:17352-29242 GCA_032191745.1 Picea mariana
TCTGCAAATGAACAATCAGTTGTTGATTTTATATTCGAAGACATATTTACTCGTTTTGGCATGCCTCGATAAATAGTGACAGACCAAGGAACCCAATTTACCTCCAATCTGGTCAAATTTATTACTGAACAATATCAAATTAAACATAGAAAATCATCACCTTATCACCCCCAAGAAAATGGACAAGTGGAATCAACAAACAAAGTGATAGAGGCTATACTTACCAAGACAATTCAGTTACACCATAAAGATTGGGTGGATCGGTTTCCTGAAGCCTTATGGGCCTACAGAACAACTTGGAGAAACGCAACAAGCCATACACCTTATGAATTAATGTATGGGAAGCAGGTGTTGCTTCCCATATAATTTCAAGTAAAAACTTGCAGGACTGCTATGCAATTGGCAATGGATTTGGATGAAGCCCAAAAATAGAGGATGCTACAGCTAAATAAACTTGATGAAATCAGACAAGATGCTCTGCAGAGGACTACACTTATTCAAGAACAAAGGACCAAATGGCATGACAAGTATATCAAGAATAAATATTTTCAGCTTGGTGATTGGGCCCTTCTATATGATAGTAGGTTCAAGAGTTTCAAAGGTAAATTGTCCACTCGATGGTTGGGACCTTATGAAGTAGACACGGTTTATGACAATGGTTCAGTGAAGATAAAGACTATTGATGAAGATCAGACCTCCTTTGTTGTGAATGGGCATCGATTGAAAGTCTATTATAAGCCTCTGTCTAAAGAGGATTTCATCAAACAAGTTCTTCAAAATTTTGAAATGAAATTGGTAAACAAGAGGGGTTCCCCTCATGCTAAACAACCATTGTAAGTTTTTATTGTGTGATTTGATTTAATGTATATATGTGTGTGTTAGATAGTTATTTTTTTGGGTGTTACTAACAAAGGCATAAGTTGATTATGTTCTCATGTAGATAAGCAATAAGGAGGACATTTTCCAAAGGTGCGGTTATTTGTTTACCCAACCCTGTTAGATTACTCATGGGAAAGGAGCCAAAAGGAGTTTTCTTTAAGTTTTTCAGACTCCTAAAAATTGAAAACATTGGCGAGCATTAATTGATCTGGTCTCGAGAAAAATCCATAGGACAGTACACGGAGTTTTCTTTAAGTTTTTCAGACTCCTAAAAATTGAAAACATCGGCGAGCATTAACTGATATGCGCTCAAGAAAAATGCACAAGATAGTATAAGAGTTTTCTTTAAGTTTTTCAGACTCCTAAAAATTGAAAATATCAGCTAGCATTAAATGATCTGGGCTCGAGAAAATCCATAGGACAGTAGTAGTTAGGTTCTTGTTTTCAATAAAATGGGAGTGGCAACGAAAGAAGTGGTTTGTCCGGTTCCAAAAAGAGGAGGTTCTGCACCTCTACTAGAGGATGTCCAGCTACAGTTTCCTTCTTGTTACAGAGCTTGGAGCCCAATCATTAGATCTTTTGCCACATTTTATGATACTTCCACTGCATTTTCAAAATTCCATTCTGATTTGCCTGTACTATTGTGTTGTTTATAACTTTTCAACATGATTCATTCATAGGAACAAATCCATATATAGTATTAGTGAGTACCAACCTCTACTTCATCTTGACCCTCAGAACATGTTTAGACAAGAAGAAAAAACCTACAGGATTCCAGGTACTTTTCCAAAGTTCATCTGGTACTAGAAAAGTCTCTCTATGTTCATCCGGTACTAAACCAATTCTTTCTACTGGTCCGGTATTGAAAAGTCTCTATGTGTTAGTCCGGTACTAAAAAGTCTCTCTGTGTTGGTATGATACTGAAAAGTCTTTATGTATCAGTCTGGTACTGAAAAATCCTCTATACTGGTATGATACTAAAATGATAGTGTTGTGGTGATCTAGTACTGAATTTGTGCTCTGATATTGACGAGGGGATTCTGATAACATTTCTCTACATTTGATATTGCTTCAATGGTTCGAATGCATTCTAGCTAATAGAGGTATGGACTCAATGTGTATTCCTTTTTATTAAGAATCACATGAATTTTGTATTTTACATATGGTTACCCTCATATTCCCTTGTTATTTTGAGTCACTAAACCTCCATATCATTATTTTCTGAAGTTCTTCATGATTTCCCTCAGTTCGAAATCAATGATAAGGTACATGAATCTCTTCATAAGGTTATCATCCAGTTTGGCATATCTTGTCAAAAATTATCGTCTATATGATGACAAAACTATGATTATACCACTTCCTATGAACTCATGTTGTTCAAACTTATGACGTTGAATGCTACCTAATCGTGAGTTTTGGTCACATCACCCACATTCATCGTAATCATTGCGGAAACCGGTAAGAAAAGGATGTGACACTACTTGTGGGTATGATCGTCACCTTATCTATGAACACGATCCTGAGGCATAATTTTTTACTTCTTCCTTACCTCGCTATCATTTCAAAGAATTGACCGTTTTCCTCTCGATTTCATTATATACGCTCTTATGGATGGCTTTGCCATCCAGATGAGCGTTAATTAACCATTTGTTTTTTATACACCACTTGATCCACTTCTACTATCTCGTTACTCTGCCTCCATCACCATGTTCTCGTAGTTTTACGTTTAGTACCAAACCCCCGCCTAAGTTATGTTACCCATACTTGTTTTAAAACTCATTTTTAAGCCGACATGGGGGTTGACAGGCATGAACCAGTGTTTCATCTGTACAGAGAAACGAATGAGTATCAAGCTTGCAAAGAAAAATTTGAAAAGGTTGGTTGGGTTCCCTTCTTTGAAAAATTTAGAGGACATCATGAGGGGGTATCTCGTGCCTTCGTCCAAAGTTATGATGGAGAGAGCGTCCAATTGGTGGACCTAAAGCTAACAATTACTGAAGCTACCATAGCATAGGCGATCGGGTTACCTTCCACTGAAAAGAAGTATTTCAAAGGCATCATCGTGGATAGGGGCATCTATCAAAAATTCTTGAAACCCAAGCACCTGGACCCAGATTGGACAAAAGGTATCTCGAGAGGTTGGATCAAAGAGGAATATTGTACAATGTTTGTCTGCTTACAGAAATTTTGAACTTGCAAAGGGAGGTATGYAGTAACCTTTCTTTATCATTTAAGGATTTCATTGCATTTTGAAGGAGGCCCATACATAGACTTTCCTCATTTCCTTTGGATGAGTCTGAACAAGATGGTGTGGGGTGTTAATTCTGCATCCAAGAAACCTGAAACCAGTCTTTATCACCATCGACTGGTGAAACTCTTGGTTGTCCATGAATTGAGAAAATAGGACAGTAGCTCGAAGAAATTTAAAAACATAAAACTTTGCTCACGAGACTTCTAATTTTGTAGAAGGGAGTGTAATAAGGGAACATAGTAAAGGGTCAGATGGGAAGAAGGGAGATAATACAAAGAAAGAACAAAAAATTAGTAATAAAATCGATCATGTTGGCCCTAGCTTACCGCACTATGTAAGGAAATTGGACAAAGGGAAGACAATAGTTTTAGAAGAACAACATGCACCTCTGGTGGCATAATATCCAACATCAAGAAAAATCAACCAGACCTATCCATGAAAAGTAAAATACAAATCAGTACGAAAAAGAGGAAGAAACAGAGGTCTGGTAATGATGATGGGAAAGTTGCAGACACTATCCCCAAGGTAATTTTTGAAGTATCTCATGAGCAGGATGGGGAAATTACAGAAATTATTCCAGAAGGAGTTCTTGAAATACCTTAGGAACGGGTTTGGGAAATTGCAGAGAATACTCCAGAAGTGATTGTTAAAATGCCTAAAGAAAAATGTGGAGAATCATAAAAGAATCATGAATTGAGAGTCAAACACAAGAGGAAATTCAAAGTCAATGAAGGTAGTACTATATCACAATACTCTAGCGAGAAGACCAGGAGTACACCAAAGGAACAAGTTCTAGTCCCTACATACAAGCCCTCTAGTAGAAAGACAAGGAGTGCAAAAACAGAACAAATTCCAGCCTCCCCACCTAAGCCCTCTAGAGGAAAACTAAAGAAGGCACGGGGTAAGCAAAATTGAGTACCCAGTTTTGAGCCTAAAACGAATAGGACAAGATTGYTTAAAGAGGAAATTCTTGTTCCTAATAGCACACCCGAGGAAGTCCCARGTCCAAGACGAAGAACCACTCRGAGTATGGTTAAGAAAGGGCCAGTTATTCATCTCCCTTCTTTTGCAGGAGATCCAATGGAAATTCCAACTTCACCAGAGCAATACGAAATGTATGTAGCAACTATTAGTGAAGCAGAGGAATTAGTGACATAAACACTAAAGGAATTAAGGAGACAAGTTGAAGCCAAGRAARAGATAACAGAGAAAGCAGTACATGAACCAATCATCTCTCTGACCAAATATAAGTTGGAGTTAAAAGTTAAAAATCTTACAAAACAGAATGAAGATTTGAAGCAAGAAATAGAGGAGTATAAAGTCTTGGATAGGCATATCAAGAAAGAGAACACACAACTAAAGRAGAATAACTTCAGAATACAAGGAGAGCATGATGAGGTCTCTGCCAATCTGAACAAAGTTTTGTGCCTAGTACAGTATACACGAGTCATTAAGAGGGAGATGAAGGATGAGACTTCATGGATGGATATCTTAAAACCAGGTAGCTAATGCTCAAGAAAGGTAGAGGATCAACACCAGTTTTGAAATTTTGAAGACTGATTCAGCAGTTTTTCATGAGGGAATGCAATGACTTAGGCATGGGGGAAATGTTGAGCCTCTTTTTTGTCACCTCCAAATGCCTTATATTTCTCATATCCTGACTAATTTTCCCTAATACCGATGCACTTTCTGCCTAGTTTCCTCATCATACATGCCCTTTAAACAATTATTGCGTACCCATGAGGTAACTGATGTTTAATCATAATTTATGGTGATTTATTAATGATTAGGATTGGATATTTGATGTTCAAAGAACTTTCTAATTACTTTGGATGGTTCAAGCAGACTTAATGATAACAGTTTATGTTGCTGAGATTTTTGGTACTTGTTGCTGCTATTTTTGGTACTTGTTGCTGAGATTATCCGATACTCGTTGTTGAGATCGTCCGATACTCATTGTTGAGATCGTTTGGTACTCGTTGCTAAGATCATCTGGTATTCATTTGTTACGCTCATCTAGTACCGACTTATATGCTTGTGTGCATCCAGTACCGATTGTTACGCTCATTCAATACTGACTTGTATGACTGTGTGCATTCGGTACCAAGTTATGCAATTGTGCACGTCCGGTACTTGTTTTGAATTCCTAGGCTTGGTTGTTGGAACGAGATTTTTCTCGATGAGTTCAAGGAATTTTTTTGGTTCGAACATTCTTTGTTCATTGGAGTTCACAATACATTTCATCACTCATGCACTTCGTGTCATGAGGATGAAATTGTTTCCTTAAAAATCGGTGTATCATCCAATTGTAATAATTATACAAATATTTGATGTTATCTTTAGAATTGGATTGTAACGGTTGCTTCTCTTTAAAAAGAGAGACTTGTAGATGATAAGATATAGAGAAATAAAATAAAGAACAGTTATGTTGTAAGTTTGGTTCTAGAATGACTGTGGATTGTACCTCCATTTTTATGAAGCAATGATGTAATTTTTGTTTATAGATTATATGTTTGCATTTACATATTCTCTACTGTAGAGCTACCTTGTTGGTATGGCAAGGGCCCATTGACCCAACTAAGGTAAGTCTCTTTGTAATTAACTATGAATATAATTCTGATTTTCTGTGTGTGTGTGTGTGTGTGTGTGTGTGTGTGTGTGTGTGTGTGTGTGTGTGTGAACATAGTTCTTTCATGTTTTGATTACATCATTTAATTCCTTCTTTGGTATGTTTCAATGATGCATTTAGTAGCAGGTCCACTGGATGTATGGTAGTTTTGAATAAGAGAGAGTTGTGTGTGTGAGATCTTTGATTAATGATTTTACATCTTTGTGTGAGTATGCTAGAACAATTATTCAATTTAAGTGCTTTAATGTTTTGTCTAGACAAATGTTGTAGTGTTGTTTTCATTCTGAAAATCTAAGGACGGGTTGGATCTCCATCTTCCACCATACATGAGCCTGTAATGGAGCATTATATCATACTCATATTTCTTTCCTAGAATTGATTAGGTTACACTTTGCATATATAGGTACAATTAAGACCTCCATCTCTCACCATACATGCACTTATAATGGAGTGTTTTTACCCTTCCCGGTATTTATTTTAAGCTCAGTTAAGTTTCCATAATGTTAATTGTTGTTTGTGTGGTTGTCCCAGGAGATAGAATCATAGTTCATCTCTATATTTCATGATCCAGCAATGATCAGATCCATCCCCTGAGCAAGAATTATGAATTATACATTTGTTGATCAGTTTTGCTTTCTGAATTTTGAATTGTGTGTGTGGAGTGTTAGTTGAAAGGTGTGAAACAAAGTATTTAGTTTTGAAAGTGGTTTCTTACATAGACTATACTCAACATACATAGACAATTATATGTTATCGGTACATACAGTACATCAACTCTATTGATTACGAAACTAGATTGATATATTAAATGATTGCAATTTATTGAACATATAATTGCACCAACAGATATCAAGTTATTCTAACTACCTAAATAGAAGATAATTGTCACCATTGTCTTACTCATTTGCAACTTGAGATAACAAGCAAGTTATCTCTCTTTGCATCTAAGGACTTCTTCTCCATGGAAAAATATAGTCCTCCTTCTTAGTGGAAGGATGACTAGGCACATCGTCCTTCATTTGTCATCATTGATAGCCTTAGGTTGAATAATCAAAGATAATTTGTCATCATCATATGATGCTCCTTGAATCTCTCATCCTTGAAGATTATTTGTATGGACATTCAAAAACTTCTTACCAACTTTGTTCTTTGAAATGAGATTTCAATGTAGCACCCAACATCGGTCCTTATCGTCATCACTCTTATTGCAGTGTTAACATTGTTTGACAACAGGTTTTCCAATAGAGGATGAACACATTTAGTAACCACTCACACAACCAGATCAAAGATCTACACACCGATGTTTTTACATGGTAAAACCTCTGAGGGGAAAAATCCATGACCCTAGCCAACGTGGCCACTTGGATAAATTTTTCACTACAAAAGAAAATATTACAAAGAGATTTACAAGAGAGTTTCTCACAATTGATCATGGAAAATGACCCTTCATGCTCTTTAAATAGAGATCATGGACCAATAGGGTGTCAAGCCATGGATCAATGTAGTCATTAAGATCAAGGAGAATATGAATCATTGGATCACTCTATCTCGTGAATATATTGTGACCTTTAGATTACCCAACTACAAATGCATACTAATGCATACTAAAGAAACATAATTTTACCTAATGACACATTAGACCAAGTTGATCTTAACTAACTCCTAAGTGTCTAAATATCCTAACATCCCCTCTTAAGAAAAAATTGGGATAGGATTGAAGGATTTACAAAGGTGGAACAATAGGAGAAGGAATTAGGAATTAGAGCCTATCCACCCTTAATGGAAACTTCCTGAACTCCTAAAAGACTTTGTGCATATGTCATCAACTTGATATTTTGTAGGTCAAAAGAACACTTCAATAACTCAATCATGAATGAGATTTTGGATGAAGTGCATGTGTAGCTCGATGTGTTTGTTGCACTAATGTTGAACTGGATCTTTGGCAAGATTGATGGCACTTTGATTTTCATATCATAGGGTGGTCAGATGTTGTTTTTGTAATCCAAACTCTGATATATCTGTCGAAGCCACAAGGCTTCTTGACTTGAATTAACCATTGCTCGGTACTATGCTTTTGCTAAAGAAAGAGAAATAGCATGTTGTTTCTTACAAGATGGTTTTCACATGGTTTAAAAGTTTAGGAACAGTACCAATGAGGATAAGAACAGCAACATAAAGAACAAGGATTATGAGATGGCTTCATACTTTTTTGGTATAGAATTTAGGATCAGAATGGCATCTAGAAAATCCAGTGTCAAGAAGAAATATGTCCATTTTTGTTGGATTACTGAGAGGGGGGGTGAATCAGTAATAGCATAATTATAATCTTTTTTCTTCAAATAATCCAAGTTTTATATCAATGTAGAATTATTATCCAATAATGAGAAATAAGAAATGAACAATCACACACATATATAGTACACCAATGTTTTACGTGGAAACCCAAATCGGGAGAAAACCACGGAATGTTTTTTCTTATATGTCTTGAAGAATTACATTCATTGGAAGCACAAACTTCCTTTGTTTTCCAACTGCAACTGGAAGGAAGCTCCAACCCCCTAGTTTCTCAGGCTACAACATGAGGGAAGCTCCAACTCCCCAATTCTCTGGCTACAACCAAAAGGAGACTACAACCCCCTATGTTCTCCGGCTACAACCGGAAGGTGGCTACAACCACCTATCCTTGCCCCATCCAACCACCTTGAAGTAGAAGTAGAATGATGGAACCACTTTCACACTATCATTGTGANATCAACCATGCACCAACCTGTACCAAACAATCTGTAATCAACTTGTACCATAAACAAGTGCAACCAATCATGTACCAAGTATGTACCAATCATGTGTCAACTACTCATCAACTATGACTTATCAATATGTACCAACATCATCAACTATACACCTCATGTATGTGCCGACTCATCAACTACTTGTCTCAACCATGTACCCAACGTGTACCTCAACCAAAAGCCCTCATCAATTTCATCATCAAAATATGACTTATAAATCTGTAATATACCTGGTGTATATGATCACATACCTACAAACCTTCCTTAACTTTAAACAACAAGAGACTAGCATTTACATCAAACTTTTCTTTAATCTCACATGACTAGTTTTGGATTAGTCAACAACCCTAACTTGAAATAATCATAACTTTGTACCTGTAATGAATAAAGAACTAAAACTGATACACAATTTTCTTCAGTGTGTTTTGTGCAATTCCTCCAGGTTTCACTACTTGGAACCTCTCATAAAAGTAGTTATAGCAAAAATGGCATACCTTGTTGAATTATGGCTTATTCTAGAGAGAGACCTTGTAGAGCGTGCCCCGCATGGAATATTTGTTTAATAGATTTGAAACTATTACAAAACATACTACAGATTGTACTATAACCAACACATTTTTTATTACTAAATTTGGATCTTTTATGAAGAATTTATGATGTTTTTACCCAAAACACATGTTTTTGACTAGTTTCGGGACTAGCCACAAACCTTATTTTCCACGAAGTGTAACTCCAAAAATAAAACGACCCACAAGATGAATTTTTTACCACCGATACTTGGATATGTTTCCTCAATTGAATATCAATTTCATGGTCTGAATCATTCTATAAAAAAATTATTTTGAAAATGGTGAGATGACCTGAAAAAAACATACCTTAGAAAGCATCATCAAAATAATTTATCCTTCCTTGAATTCCGGCCTTCTTTTCTTCACCTTCCCTCAGAAATTTGGCTTATATATCATTTTCTTACCTCAGACACCTATAGGTATTCAATATTCTCAAGTGTGTCTAAAATGAGAGAGTCTTGCCTCTCATTTATACTCTCCAAGTAGCTTCCTTAAAAACATCTTCTAGGTCACTTTGCCCACTTTCCTTATTTTAGGATTAACCCACTTCTAATTTCTCCATTAAATTTATTATTTAAATAATNTTCTTTAGTCTCACATGACTAGTTTTGGATTAGTCAACAACCCTAACTTGAAATAATCATAACTTTGTACCTGTAATGAATAAAGATCTAAAACTGATACACAATTTTCTTCAGTGTGTGTTGTGCAATTCCTCCAGGTCTCACTACTTGGAACCTCTCATAAAAGTAGTTATAGCAAAAATGGCATACCTTGTTGAATTATGGCTTATTCTAGAGAGAGACCTTGTAGAGCGTGCCCCGCATGGAATATTTGTTTAATAGATTTGAAACTATTACACAACATACTACAGATTGTACTATAACCAACACATTTGTTATTACTGAATTTGGATCTTTTATGAAGAAGTTATGATGTTTTTACCCGAAACACATGTTTTTGACTAGTTTCAGGACTAGCCACAAACCTTATTTTCCATGGAGTGTAACTCCAAAAATAAAACGACCCACAAGATGAATTTTTTACCACCGATACTTGGATATGTTTCCTCAATTGAATATCAATTTCATTGTCTGAATCATTCTATAAAAAAATTATTTTGAAAATGGTGAGATGACCTGAAAAAAACATACCTTAGAAAGCATCATCAAAATAATTTATCCTTCCTTGAATTCCGGCCTTCTTTTGTTCACCTTCCCTCAGAAATTTGGCTTATATATCATTTTCTTACCTCAGACACCTATAGGTATTCAATATTCTCAAGTGTGTCTAAAATGAGAGATTCTTGCCTCTCATTTATACTCTCCAAGTAGCTTCCTTAAAAACATCTTCTAGGTCACTTTGCCCACTTTCCTTATTTTAGGATTAACCCACTTCTAATTTCTCCATTAAATTTATTATTTAAATAATTTATTTTGTATTCACTTTGAATTATAGTAATTCATCAATTCAATTTATTATTTACCTTCTAAAATCTCTTAAACCACTTTGACTACTTTGACCTTTTGGAGCTTCTAGATGACATAAGAGGGTCCTCCAACTTCGTAAGGCCATAAATCTCAAACCGTGAGGAGTTATGTGACATTCCACATACCACCAGAAATGGAATGACATGTACCATCTATATAGAATAGTATTACCTAGAAATATATCAAAACTCATACCATTATCCATCAAACAAACTTGGGTCCATTACCCAAACCTGGGTTCTCCAACCTCTCATGGCCATAACTCTCTAACCGTGCGGAGTTATGTGGCATTCCACATACCACCGGAAATGGCATGAAAAGCATTATCCATCTAGGATAGTTTCAATGAAAAATTCATTGACCTTCATCTCATTATTCCACAAATAAGCATGGGTTCTCTAACCATACTTCTAGGATAACTCAATCCGCAAAGCGTCTTCCCATGAGGGATTTCACCATAAGGGGACCACTTTGGAGTTCATCCATTTCTACTTATTATCAACCATGACAAGAAAATAATGAGTCATCTTTACATCAAACAATCTTGGGTCCATTACCCAACCTTTGTGCTACGGGGCTTTTTCCAAGGGTTGACATCAATGACAACCAACCTTAATCAACAATCTCCCCCTTTGGCATTGATGGCAACACTCTGATGCAATATTGAAATCATATCACTCATGCTCCCCCTAGAACCATGCCTCTGTTCTCTGCATCTGATAAATCTCTCCGCCTTTTTCATCAATGGAAAAGGTATCTTTCCATCTGGGGTTTCTCCCCTTAACTGAACTGTCTTCTTACGGTGCTTCCTCATGTACATCTAAGACATATAAGATAAGGATTCAAAAGCATTCATTTTGGAGTAGAAATAACTCTAAGTCTCTAGCGAAGATACTCAAAGGCTTCCCATGGAAGTGGTTTTGTAAATATGTTTGCCACTTGTTCTTTTGTGCCTACATACTCAACTCTGATGTTCTTTTCTGCAACATGTTCCCATAAAAAGTGATACTTGATTGGAATGTGCTTGGTGTGCATCACCGGATTCTTTGAGATATTGATGGCACTTGTATTATCACAATAGATTGGAATAGGCTCATCATACTCAACCTGTATATCTATCAGAGTTTGTTTCATCCAAAGAACCTATGTACAACATGATGTTGTTGCAATGTACTCTGCCTCGGCTATAGATAAGGATATTGATGATTTTTTCTTGCTTATCCATGATACTAAACACTCACCCAAGTAGAATGTTGCTCCACTGGTGCTTCATCGGTCATCAA
>JASDQU010307151.1:53347-66474 GCA_032191745.1 Picea mariana
ATTCCTTTGATTCCAAGAAGGTGAAATGTGATGGACTGATCAAAGACATGGTGGTCACTTTGGCTTAACTGCCTATTAAGAGAATTATGATGGATGTAGTGGTAGTTGGTGTGCCTGCTAATTATGGTATGTTGTTATCCAAGACATGGGCAGGTAAGCTGGGGGGAATTATGTAGATGGATAGGACTAATGCCATTGTACTAGTTTTTGGAGGATAAAATAGGAGGTTGTCTAGACTCGAGACAAAATTCGCCTATGTGGTTAGTGACCAAAAAAACCTTAGAAACCATCCCATTTATGTTTTTTATGAGGATCTTAGTTATTGTATCCTTTCAGTAAATGAATAATAAAATGAAACCCATGTACCTGTAGATCCCATTTTTATCTCTGTTAAAGAGGTAGATGTTATATGAAAAAAAAAATTGATGGGGTGTATTCAAAAGGAGTGGGGGTTAGTGTATTCCTCATTTCTCCCACCAAAAAAGAAATTCATTTGTCCTACAAGCTATAGTTTGAGGCCACCAAAAATGTAGTTGAATATGAAGCCTTGATTTTAGGCTTGGAGGCAACAAGAAAAATGAAAATTACCAAGTTGGTGGCATTTGGAGATTCAAAACTAGTGGTGCAGCAATCAAAGGCTTCTATTAAACAAGGCACCCCAAAATGAGGTCATACAAGAATTAAGTATGGAACATGATTGAGAATTTTTATGAAGATTTTAAAATTTCAGTTGTCTTAAGAGAATTTAATCAACAATTTGATTCCCTAGCAGTAGAAACCAGTACTTTCAAGCCAACAGCCATTCCCCAAGTTAAATATGAAATTGAGATGAGGTATAGACCATCCATCCCTGATAACATCAAATACTATCTAGTTTTTTAAGATGGCCGGAAAATCAAAATTTTCATAGAGGTGATTGATGAGTTTGAAAATACTCATATCGATTTAGATGATGAGGAAGAGACTAAGAAAATGATTGGGGAAGAAGCTAAAGAAATCCATGAGCCCAATAATTACATGGCTAAGCATAAATTCCTATAGCTCAAGTAAAAATTTATTCCAAAAGGGTTGGTACCTTTGGAACAGTTGTTTGATATAAATGATGTACATGTTAAGCCAACAATTCTTACCAAGGATGGAAACGTTGAGGACTATAATATAGGGACAGAGAGGAGCCTAAATACATTAAATTGTTAAAGGACATCCATGTTGATCATAATACAAAATACTTGCATCTGTTCAAATAATACATGCATGTTTTTTCTTGGAAGTATGAGGACTTAAAAACTTATGATATTAACATCATACAACACATAATACCCCTCAAACCTGGTACTAAAATTTTCAGACATAAACTAAAGCAAGTCAATCATCTTCTTCTACCTACCATTGAGAAGGAAGTGAGAAAGTTATTGTATGCTTAGATTATAATTCCCCTTAGGTACTCAAAATGGGTAGAAAAATTGTTCCGACAAGGAAAAAGAGTGAAGAAATAAGATTTTGTGTGGATTTTAGGAACCTGAATATTTKTTCATTGAAGGATAACTACCCCCTACATAAGATGGATCATGTACTGCAAAAAGTAGTACGGGAGAACATAATCTYCATGATGGATGGTTTCTCAAGATACAACCAAGTGGCCATGCATCTGGAAGATAGGGAAAACACAACCTTTACAACACCATGGGGGACTTTCATGTATGATAAGATTCCTTTTGGTTTGATAAATTAAAGAGMCACATTTCAAAGAACTATGGACATAGTGTTTATGGGAGAGAAAGACATATTCATTGTTATATACCTTAATGACATGATTTTATTCTCAAAGACAAATGAAGATCACATCAAGCATTTAAGGCAGACTTTTGTGAAGTGTCGGAAATTTAGCTTGTCTTTGAACCCCAATAAGTATTTTTTTTTATGAAAGAAGGAAAAATTATGGGTCATGCAGTATCCAAGGAAAGGGTGAAGATAGATTTAGAAAGGGTGGAGGCCATCAAACAAATTTCCTTGCCTATAAACAAGAAAGAAGTGTGATCCTTCTTAGGTAGGATCAATTTTCTGAGAATATTTATCCCAACTTTTGTTGAGATGGTAAAACATATCACTGACATGTTAAAGAAGGATCACAAAGTCAAGTGGACTACTGAAGCTAAAGAGTCATTTCATCATATCAAAGAGGCATTAGGAGGTCCTCGGTTCTAGTGATACCAAATTATGATAAGGAGTTCATCATTTTCTCTTTTGCTTCAGACCATACCATAGTTGTTGTGTTGTTACAGAAAAATGAAGAAAATCAAGAGCAGAACATAGCCCTTTTTAGCAAGGCCCTGAGAGATGTTGAACTAAGGTATAGTAGCTCAGAGAAACAAGCTTATGCCTTGGTCAAGGCATTGAAATCATTCAGAGATTATATATTTCACTCTAAGATATTAGCTTATGTCCCCACCAGTGCTCTAAAATACATTCTCGCACATCCTAACAGTGAGGGAAGAAGGGGTAAATGGATTGCCAAAATTCAAGAGTATGATGTGGATATTAAAACCACAAAATTGGTAAAAGGATAAGGGCTAGCCAAACTCTTAGTTGAGTCCAATTGTAGATCTATAAGCACAAATTCTTTGTCAACAAGCATCATGGCAACAAAACCTGAAAGAACCATCTTTGAAGATGAGTCCTATTTTTTCTTAGTCTGATTGGTATAAGAATATTATCTTCTACCTACATAACTTAAGTTGCTCACCAACCTGGGATAAAGCTAAGAACAGTTCTATTAAACTTAATTCTATGAATTATTTCATTTTAAGAGAAAATCTATTCTGGAAGGATCCATGGGGAATTTTGTTAAATTGTCCCACTAAAGAATAAATCGAAGGCATTGATAATGATTTTCACAAGGGAGTATGTGGGGGTCACCATGGTTGGAGATCCATTGCATACAATATCCTCAGAGATGGTTATTATTGGCACTTATTGTTTTCAGATGTCAATTGCATGGTTATAGCATTTGTATAATGTCATATGTTTGCAGGGAAGCAAAAGTTGTTTCCTCTCCCACTAAGACCTATCAAAGTTGAGACACATTTTCAGCAGTGGGGATTGGATTTCATCGATGAACCCAATCCAAATTCAAGTGGACAACATAAGTGGATTTTGAAAGCCAGGGATTATTTCACCAAATGGGTAGAATCCATCCCTATAAGGGAAGCAACTGACATAGTCATCATAAATTTCCTTGAAGAAAATATCTTGGCCATATTTGGGTGCCAAACAAAGATCATCATTGATAATGCACATGCCTTCAAGTCTGCCAAATTGATTCAATTTTTCCGAAACTATAACATAGCTCTTGGGCACTCTACCACTTACTATCCACAAGATAGTAATGGTTTGGCTCGGTCCTCTAATAAGAGCATCATCAAGATCATTAAGAAATTATTGTCCCCGAATAAAAAAGCATGGGATTCTCACTTGAAGTATGCAGTTCGGGCAAATAGGGTCAGCATAAAGAGGTCTATTGGAACTTCTCCTTTTCATCTATTGTATGGACATGGATCCATTTTTCCTATTCAACTCAGCCTCCCTGTGATGAAACTACTACAAGATGAGGAAGTAGAATCAGATGAAATGCAGAGGAGAATCAGTCAATTGATTGAAGTCCAATAGGTAAGAGGATAGGTGTAGATAAATTCCCAGACTCATCAAGCAAGAATGAAAGAAATATTTGAAAAAGGGACTAGAGAAGGAAATTTCATGACAAGATATTTGGTCTTAAAGTATGATGCCCAAAGGGAAGCATGGGAAATTTGACAATCTTTGGCTTGGACCCTTCCAAGTTGTTGCAATTCAAGATAAAAACACAAATGAATTGGCTTAGATGGATGGTTTTACACATTATTTTCATCACCCCTATGACCGTTAATGATGTAAACCTATCCTTTGTTTTTAGAAGGATCAATGGCATGAATCCCTGAAGAAGAATGAAGATACATTTTCCCATAGAAATGGAATTATACTTTTCCTTTGTCAAAAACCTTAGAAAAAGGATCATCGCACCTTGCTTAGTGTTAAGGGTGTGATGATCTAGAATCGTCGCAGGTTGTACCATAGTGGCCTGCAATGTCGTCGCAGTTTGCTCAGTGTTAAGGGTGCGACGATTTTTCGTACGAAGTAAAAGAGGAATTTCTCAAAAGTTCTAGAATAGAAGCTTCGAGGGTGAGGTGTCCTCCGATCGATTTGGATCTGAGTTGCGTCCATGATCTCTTGGGATCATCCTAACCTCCTCACCCTATCCTTTTCATCTTATAAAAGGAGATGAGTTCTCATGGGGAAAGTTGGATTGAGTTGGCTAGTGCTTGGTTGGAAAGTTCTTGAGTTTTGTATCTTGGAGATTTTGGAGCTTGTATGTTGGCTTTGAGCTTTGCTTTGTCAAGATAGATTTTTTATCTCAGAATCTGTGGAGAAAAAGTCTGTGGGAAGCAAGGAACTATTGGAAGGGACCTTACAACATCAAGGCATTGGTTGTATTCTCCTTTTCATATCTTTAATATAGTGATATATTTCTTTCCCATAAAATTGGTCTTATTTTATTGTATGACTCCTTGATCACATACATAGGTTTTTTTGAGTATACGTTGTTGCTTTCACTTTGTTGGCTTGTGTATTTTTACAGGTTCGGCATCCCATAAGCCTTGGAACAGATCGAGGATGACACTATCAAGGACAAACGACGTTTAAAAGGTATGTCATTTATCTCTTGTTAGTTAGTATGCTTGGTAATTAAAACTTAGGGAAAGTTTTATATTCTATCTTGTTTTGTTCTAGTTTCGGGGTGAAACTAGGGAGATTTGTTTGTGTCTGCACTTACCGATTTGTCCGATAACATTGTTTTGGGCTCCTGTGAATGGAAGGTTCCTCAAGCACTTCTTGAAACACTAAATACTACAAAATTTCTTACCCTGTACATAAATAATTCTCTTCCATTTTTTTCCATAAATTTTTAATTTTACTTCATTCACCATTTGTTACATGAGCAAGTAGGTAGAGCTCTAACATTGTAACATTGTAATTTGTTGATAATTTTTGTTTCACATATTAGATTAGTTTTCAAGTATGAGGAAGGTGTATCATTTCGAGGCAAACTCCATAACCCAAAAGAAGAAGGCACTTGGTCTACAGTTCTCAGCAGACAACAACGGTATGTTGTMCATGTTGGAGCCGATGTTAGTACCATATTTAAMCCTAGTACTGATAGGAAGGTTTGGCAAGGTTAGAAGKTCGATACTGGACAGGATAGAGATAGAGGTCGAGCTTCCAGAGCCTCTGAATAGAAAATAGTAGCCTATTTTGAGGCACATTGGAGAAAATAGTAGAAAATCCATGCACCGGGTGCCTAAGGAAAGATCTAAGMACCTCGGTGCTTAGCAGAATTCAAAGCAAGGCCTACCACATACCGAAAGGACCTAAAAMCTACAGCAAAGGGGCTTACCACAAGACTAGAACTYGATAATCAAGYGTCAGTAATTGTGTGAGGACAGATCATCGGATGGCTACAAGCAAGGCAGATATACGATTGGTGATCAATGGCACACCATAAAGATGCACAAGAGATAAGGAGCTTATGAGGTGCGACGGTGGTTTGAGGAGACGTGTGTCACAAAATGAATGGTGTTACCCGATAATATCATGGAAGACAAAACCATTTTCGTTGGGTTGCGACAGTGGTATTATGGTTTCACCAATCCACCCATTGCAAAATTCCCACCTGTCCTCCCACTTAGCACCACGTGGCATCGACTCAACATTCCACCAGGGACACTCAAAAATATCATTGGCGACATGTCAGACCTAGACAACACTCTTCAGAGCAAATATGAGGCTGCCACCTAGACAAAGGGGACCCATTGGAGATGCAGGACAACTCATCCATCCCAACGACACGTATTTTTCTCCCCTGTTGCAAAAGCGCCAGCATGGACCAATATTAAGTCTCCATGTGTCCATGGGACCATGTTGACGTCGGCATGATGTCACTCAAAATTTTGTGCCCTCCCCAAATTTTCAAAGAGTCAAGACAAAGGGAAGGTGACGCGTCACCATAAAAATCACAGAGAAGCAGGGTTTACAAACAAAGTTGTGGATTATGAAAATGGGGTGCCAAATAGATTGGTGGATGAGGAAACATATAACATGACATTTGGTGTGACACCTAGAAATCATCACCAATCATTATACCATAATGTTGTAGTCGACGAAGGATGAGAATCATTGGCTCCACATGCACACCCAAGCAAGCTACATATCTCATAATATTGATGGTGTGTGTAGAAAATCATTTCATTCCATCAACAAACTCCAGAGGTACGTGTCAAACCCTTATAAGAGAAAGCCTCATGATCAAAAGAAACTAATATGTGAGTAATTGGCTTCTAAAGGTGAGTTACTCATATGCCAGGTTTCATAGGATATGACCCACCTGCACAGTCTCTCCCCTCAAGAGAGACCAATCAACCATACTGGCCACAGACGTGTGAGAAGTTTCTCCTATCATTGCAAAGGAGGGGAATGTCCCTCTATTCTCTCACTGACTCAGACATAAGAGTGGTGGGACATCCTGTAATCCGTTCTAATGTGTAATTCCACAATTTGACCAATGCTCTATAGAATCTTGAGGCAGAGGATTCAAAGAGTTGGTCAATGTTGCTCTATGTCATGGAGTGGTGGTGGCTAAGAGGAAACAGTAGATGTTCCAACCAACTAAGGACCTCAACTATTCAAAGGTTGGATATGTTCAGCGCAGTAGTTAGAGGTTCAATTGATTCACCTTGAATAATCCAGACAAAATCTCAATTGGACAAAGAGAACACTCCTTGCAACACATCAACGGGTTTTAACTCTGGTGGTAAAAGAACTTTTTTACGTGGTAAAATTAGTTGGAAAGCAAGAGGAAGTATCAAGAACTAAAGAGATATATCCAAAATCAAGAAGTAGTATTGGATCAAATGAATGGTTTTCTCACAAATTAAGGCATCTATAAAGGAAGAGAAGTTGTTCATTCTTAGGTTCAGTACTTTGGGGAATTTAAGAATACTCAAAGTTGTTAGATAAGAAGCCTCAAGCACATACAAATGGTGAAAGCAATATGAACCAAGAGATTCAACCTTTGCGTCATGTTTCAGTTTGTAACTCTTCTACTTTTTGTGTCTGTGTTCATGTAAAGCCACCTCTCCCATCTTGGCTTCATGTATCAAATCCTATTAATAAAATCTCAAACAACAAGTTATACAACATATTCAGTGTTACTGTGTGGTGTACATTCATGGCATAGAAGTGATTTYATTTTAASAAATGACCAGTTCTTGTAATTTCTTTCTACATTTAAATGATATATAGAGGGTACTTCCATGTATTTGAATGTATGAGGATGTGTAACTGTGTGAAKCATTTTKTATTGATTTGYATACATGTGTTTGAAMTGTTGAATTCTTAATTGCTCAGCATGTTATTCTATTTCCATAAGCTACAAGATTCATTCTCAGCAATGTCTTGTATGCTCATCTTGTTTTTCTTCCAATTCACCATTTCATCCACCTTTAAATCTTGATTGTTTGAAGTACTAGAGGACATATTCCTCTTGGGGTTGATATTTTTTATCATCTGAACTAAGACTATTTGTGAGTTGAGAGTTTTAAGAAATAGAGAGAGAGAGAAAAAATTAATAAATATTGCATAGTTACCTTACTGCACATATGGCTTTAAGACTCATCATGAGTTTTATCCCCTCAAGTTCCTTGGCATCATTCCAATAATATCCTGGAACATCTCGAGGGATAATAGAAAGAGCATGGTCCTCCTTTTTCGTGGAAGGATGACTAGGAACAACATCCTTAATTATTCATCATTGATAGCCCTAAGTTGAACCATCAATTATACTTTGTCATCATCATCAGATATCCCTTCAATATCCTATCATTGAACTTTCTTTACAATCTGGACTTTAAAGAACTTCTTACCAACTTTATTATTTGGAATGATATTTCAATGTAGCACCCAACATTGGTCATTATTGTGGTCATTTTTCTTGCAATGTTTACATTTCAGGTACTTATTTTGTTGGGTTGCATTGGCAAGCTTCTTCTTTCCATTTTTCTTGTTCCCTTTTCCACCCTACAACTTCTTTCCTTTTGTTATGGAAGTGCCAACATCATCAAGGGAATTATTGCCATGTTTTGTTGTATATTCATGGATTTCTTGCAAGCCTCGTCAAGGAGCATGACTTTGAATAAAATGACCCTCTTTCTGATATGGGTATGCAACCCATTGATGTACATGATTATAATTATCTTTGTGTTAGATTGACCAATACCCAATCGAATGCACTTCTTTCAATCTTTGTTGTATATTCCTAAACTCTTTGTCCTTTCCTTTGTATGAGATAGTGCCACTTGAACTCCTACTCTTCTTCATATCCCATTCGATAGAAGTGGATCTTTAAAACAATATTGAGCTACTCTCAATCCTTTACTAGTTTATGCTTAGTAAGACATCTCTCTTAATATAGAATCTCCTACCATAACAATGTGTATCATCTTTAATTGGGAGAAGTATATCTTCTCAACTTTTATGAACCCATAACAATTGAAATACATCTTCAAATATATTAACCAATTGCTTAGCTTTTATGGGTCCATATGTCCATCATAAGGATTGATGTCAACCTTATCCTAGACTTTGAATGATTTCTTAAAATTCTTATGATCTTCTTCTCGATTAAATCTCTTTTCTTAATCCTTCAATGGATTGTCTAGTTTCTTATTTTCACCTTCGACTTTAGACACTTCAACTTTGCCAATGCATTCTTGTCAATTCATTATTGAAACCATTTCTTGCAATTTATATGCTACCCATGATTCTAGTTTATTCAATCTCACTTCTCCTTAATGTATATCATGATCATCCACCATTTTAGGTATTCTAGGTGCTTTGCTTTGGTACTAAATTGAGATGTATTCCAATGGGTAAGTCAAAATTGTCCAAAGTATCTACATTACCGAGTTGTTAGCACGAATTCAATGGTTTTTGTTGTTCTTGTGAATTATGTGCTTACAACTTATTTCCATTATATTAAATATACATAACAGAGAAAAGAAAGATGTAGACACAATTTGGCACACAATACACCAGTATCGTTTTAACTAAAAAACCCGACCAAAATCATTTCAAGTGAGTCTATTTCTCAATACAATGCTTATGAATGAGACTCTCTATAATTTTTCAAAACATAGGGCTGCAAACCAATGTTTTACACTATTAGCAATAGAATTATAAGCTTTCCTCAAATGACTATCTCCTTCTTTGCAAACTTGGTTGCAATCTTGCAACCAACTAACCACTTCTATTTCAATTCTTCATTTTAACTCCTTTATATAAGATTTAGCTAAATTCCATTATGTATCTTGGATCGGTTTTATTTGAAAACAACTAGTCTACTAAATCATTCCTCATCCTGGTACTAGAACAATGCTCCTCTACCAATTGTCAAGGGATGATTTGGCCTCACATCATAGCTCAATGTTTTCCTTCTTTTTGAGTTTTCATGGTTGGTTTTTCTAGGTTTACCCTGCTAGGAAAAACCCACTACCATTTTTTCTCAATCCTTCCTTATGGGCAGAAAAAAATCAATCTCAAAAGATTAGTTATATCTTTACCTTCACACCCAATGTTCACCTTGTTCCTGGATTTTTTTCCTTTACTAGGGTTGGACCTTCTCCCAAGGTTTCTCCTCCATATTATCTAAGTTTCCATTTATCCTTCAAAAACTCAATCACAAATCCTCCATCTTAGCTCATAAGAATGTCTCATCCTTTGCTTGATCAATCATCATAGTGCTTTATTTAGCAATGGGCTCATGGAATGGATCACCTTTCTTCCCACTAAAACCTTATCTTCTTAAATCAAGAACTAATAGCGAGTAAGACAAGATTATTGTTATTTGTTAGGTGAATCGACACTTAAACAAAATCATTGCCTCATCAAAATGTTTCCCAATATCCCTTTGCGGTAGTCATGTGCTCGAAAGTCATGTTTCAACTACCCAGGTCTTCCTACTGAGCATTGATCTTCTTCATGTTACCAAGCATTGACCTCCATGCTTAGTGGCTTGGCACTTAGTCACTTTACCATCACTTAGATTCCTTTTCCTAGTGGTAGCATATTTTCTCTTAAACATTGATCCTTTGCTCGAAAACTTGAACAAGTTATTGAAAACTTAGACAAATTTCACCCTTCTCTTTGCCTCTAAACTTGGTCTTCCATAGGACTCAACCACTTTTTTTAGATAATGGATTGCTAAATATAACACCGCATACATCTAGTATAACACTTCCAAACTCTACTTCATTAATATAATGTGTTGAGATGGAAAACGTTTCTCTACACTTGCACTAGATGCATAAGTTCATGTTCCCATTAAATCAAAACTGAGTAGGGCTCTAGATGTGTGATTATAGCTAAGTTGTGCTTTACTGCAACTTCTAAGGTAAAATATCTATGTTTATCGGTATCAAATATTGTAATCACAAACTAGATATTGATTTGGATCTTAATGGAAGATAGATTTTCATGCTTGACATGGCCAAGGTACATGACTACCATCAAAGCAATTCCTTGTATTGCATTACTAGGTATTCATGCTTCTTTCTCTCCCTACTTTGGTGCATTCAACTTTTGGAGCTTCTATGGGTGTAATCTCCAACATTCATCCTTAGGATTTCCTTTATGCTTACAATAATTGCAAAATGGAACTTACTTCTTCTTCGATGCCCTCTATCCTTTTGGCCACTTGGAATTAATCTTTTGTCATGTGATCTCACTAAATGTATTATTTTTTGCACCATCTCTTGGAATAATATTTTTCCTTGACTAAAATTAGCACCAATAGAATTGTTAGGCTTCCTCAAACTATTCTTAGCCTTTTCTAACTTTGACTCTCGACAAGCACCTTTAACAATGTCGATTTCAATCATTTCAAGTTCCTTTTGAATTAGTATAATCAATCCACCATTGTGGCTTCTTCATCGATCACTTTGAACCAAACAGTGTAATGGTTGAACTCTTGGATGCAAGCATCCATCTTATAATTGTAATTTTGCCATAGTTATTCCATTCTTGATACTACTCCTTTTAATAGTTGACATGATATAATTTGTCCTTGATGGATACTTTGAATCACTAAGCTAGGAAGCAATATTTTAGTGAAGGTTTTTAGTTTTAAAGGATGGGACAAAAAATTCAAAAAATGTCTTCTAAAACCTTCAAACTTAGTACCAGAGGTTTYTGTCCCACAAGCGTATGTTTTTTTGAAGGTTTTTTTGGTGTGTGAATACAACTATGGAAAATTGWTKTTCTAATGATATTGGAGCATCACCATCGATAGATCACTTAATGATATATGGCTCTAAAATAGATATGAAGCATTGACGATCTAAGACCAAAGTGAAGCAAAATTTCTCCAACACCAAAATGGAGCATCAATGTTCCACAGCCAAAAGTGGAGAATTGATGCTCTAAGGCTAAAGTGGAGCATTTCCCATATCATAGAATATAGGTATGATGCACTGGTGCTCCAAACAAGACACAAAGCACCTTATCAAAGATATCAAATAATAATAAATTATTAATTACTATGAAAAAAATATTAATAATTAGTAATTAATGAATAATTTTAAGTCTTTTGTATGAATTTGTTGTGTATTTACTAATTTTTTCATCGTTTTAATATGGCTTTATTAAATTTAATGAATACATGATTAATTTTATGKATTTAAGCTAAACTACTAGAACATTGGTGCTCCAAGGTTAAAGTGGAGCCTTGGTGATCCAAGGCCAAAGTAGAGCATTATTGCTCCAAGTCCAAAGTGGAGCACCAATGCTCCTAGATAAATACATGAAGCATCACACAACACTRCAAAATCTTGTGAAACTACAAATACAAGAAGCCAAAAAACGCATTAAACATGTGCCCATGTTGTTCAAAAATGCACCCATTGCTTTTCATAATTCCATCCTCTTTATACATGCTTGCTAATATAAAAACCTAAGAAAATCCACATTAGACTATAAATTAGATGTAAAACCCTAAAACCACCCAAAAAAATAATCATAAAACTTCGATAAGAAATGCATAATAGTAATAATAATTGGAAAACATAATAGAAAAACCTACAAACCATTAGTCATTAACCCATGTAACCTGCAAAAAAATGAGTATGTGTCCTTAGCCATTGATAGAAAATATACCATAGAAAAATTTTAAACTTGTGAAACAAAAATGATAAAATCCATAATGGGGAGAAATGAAAATAATGAAACAAACATCCTCATCATCTTCATCTTCATCTTCATCTTCCTCTCATGTGAAATATAGAAATGAAACAAAACCTTGCCTTTTCTACTTCTAAAGTGTCCCCTTGTAKCCTTCCTCTCCTCTTTTAATAAGTTAAGAGAAATATATATTATTGTCTCATGTGTTTATGTATTAGGAGTGTTTGTGCTCCATAACTAATATAGAGTAGGGATTTTTCCACACCAAAATTGAGCACCAGTGCACTTAAATTAAATTGGAACTAGGGTTTTTTGGTGCACTATAGTTTACCCAAATTAATGTGGGGTACTATTGCTCCAATATTTGAGTGGAGCACTAATGCTCCAAAACAAATTGGATCACCAATTCCCTAAGACCAAAGTGGAGCACCATACTTCTCAAACAAATTGCATGAACCTACAAAATCATGAGAACTAGGTTTGTTCAATCCAATATAGTGCACTTAGACTAAAATGGAGTTGCTCCAATACCAAAATGGAGCATTGCCCATTCTTGGAAAATTGCATGAATCTACAAGAGAATGAGAAATAATATCATCTAATGCAACTAGATTGAACTAGAAAAAAATGAATCATCGGTGCTCAAAAAACAATGGGGAGTATCGGTGTTCCAAGACCAAAGTATAACGTCGTGCATATTCAAGAAATTGCATCGGCCTATAAGGAATGAGAAATAAGGTCATCTAGTGCGTTGTAATGCACCTAGATCAAATTGGAACACTAATACTCTAAGGCCAAAGTGGATT
>JASDQU010307152.1:11592-25611 GCA_032191745.1 Picea mariana
CATCCTCAAATTATTATATTAAAGTATAATATTAATAATATATAATATGATTATATATTATTATTGTATAATCTATAATCAATAATATTATTTATATATACTAATATAAATAATATTATTATATACAATAATAACAATAAGTATTATTATAACAAATATATCTTAGCCTTTACTTTTTGAAATTTCAAACATCTGGCAATAAAATCAATAACCTATTTCTTCATGCATGGCCAATAATATTGGCTCTTGACAGCTGCAATAGTTTTTTGATATCTTGGGTGCCCAACATAAGACACATTATGCATTTCTCCCAATATCATATTTTTCAACTACTGGGAATTTGGTACATAAATTCTACCCCTGTACATGAGAATTTCATCATTATCTAGCTTGTATTCCTCAATTTTCTGCTGCAAATTACTTTGCTATAATTTTTCCACTAATTCCTTGTATTGCAAATCTGATCTGGAAGCCTCTATAATTCTGTATTTCAACTCTAATTGGTACATGCTAATGGTTGTAGCATGCAATTCATGCACTCTTCTGTTGATTGCATCAACCACTTTGTTCTATTTTCCCTTGATATGCTTTATATCAAAGTCATATTCACTTAGAAATTCTAACTGTATTCTTTGCCTAGATTTTAGAGTTGGTTGATCAAATAAATATTTCAAACCATTATGGTCTGTTCTTATCTCAAGCCTTTTCCCCATGAGGTAGTGTCTCCATTTCCTCAAGGCATGCACTATGGCTGCCAACTCCAAATCATGAGTGACATAGTGTCTTTCATGCTCCTTCAACTTCCTTGATTCATAATCATATAACAAATCCATTTTGAGTGAGGACTCCACCAAGTCCTTCTTTACATGCACTTGTGAATACAATGAATTCTTCATTTGGGTATGCAATCCTTAGTACTGGAGCACTTGTTAATAACTGTTTCAATTGTTGGAAACTCTTTTCACAATCTAATGTCCACTGAAACTTCACACCCTTCTTTTGTAAGGAAGTGATTGGGTATGAAATCTTTGAGAATCCTTCAATAAATCTTCTGCAATAGCCTCCAAGGCCCATGAATGATCTGAACTCTATCACATTCTTTAGTACTAACCATTCTTTAATGGCTTCTATCTTCTCAGGATCCACTGCTATCACATCCTTTGAAATGAGATGCCCCAAATAATGAATTTGCTTCTGATAAAATGAGCACTTGCTCAATTTGGCATACAACTGATGCTCCCTTAATACTTGCAAAACCATCCTCAAATGATGTTCATGCTCTTCCTCTGACTTAGAATATATAAGAATGTCATCCAGAAAGACAATGACAAACTTGTCTAAATATTCTCACAAAACACCATTCATTAAGCACATGAAAACAACTAGTGCATTTGACAACCCAAATGGCACCACTATGAACTCATAATGACCATACCTTGTCCTGAAGGCAGTCTTGTTGATATCTTCCTCTTTAATCCTTACCTGATGGTATCCTGACCTGAGATCTATCTTTGAAAATATCTTTGCATCCTTCAATTGATCAAAAAGATCATCAATCCTTGGCAGGGGATACTTGTTCTTAACAGTCACTTTATTCAGTTGTCTGAAATCAATGCACAATCTTAATGTTCCATATTTTTTCTTCACAAAAAAGACTGGGACACCCCAAGGTGACACACTTGGGTTTATATACCCCTTCTTCAGAAGTTATTCAAGCTGTATTTGCAACTCCTTCAACTCTGGTGTACTCATTCTGTAAGGAGTATTTGACGTTGGAGCTTCTCCAGGCATTAAATTTATAGATAAATCAATATCTCTCTTTGGGGGTAGTCCTGGTACCTCCCTGAACACATCTTCAAACTCCTTTAGGATTACATAATCTTCCAAATTTGGCACCTTATCTTTAGGTGTCTCTTCCATATGAGCTACAAATATTTGACACCCTTTTTTGTAACATTTCTTTAGCTGTAATGCTGAAATTTCTTTGATGGTTACTACCCTGGGAATTCCCTACACTCTCCTTAGTTCCCTTCCTCATTGAAGCAGGTAAATGTCTTGTTATGACAGTCTAGGATAGCATGATGTTGGTCCAACCAATCCATCCCAATTAGATAGTCATATGAACCTAAAGGAAAGATGTTCAAATCTTCCCTGGTGTTTAGTCCATTCATGTCCATAAGACATGACTTAACCATCTCATTCACTTTTCTTTTGAATCCAATAGCCAGCTGCACCAACCAATATTTTTCATGCTTTCTTCTTGGCAAATGCAAACTTTCCACCATCTTAGGATCTATATAACTATGACTAGCTTCTGAATCAATTAAAATAGAAATGGTTTGGTTGTTGATCATACCTTCCACTTCAATCATATATGACCGATACTCTGCTTGCTTGTTGTCTAGGGCTGCATAGATCCTTTGTACATTTCCGCCCATGTCCTCCACTGTTTCATTTGCTGTACATTGTGAACAATTCTCACTTTTTCACCTATGTTAGGACAATCTCTGTACATATGATCTCCTTTACAACCCCAACATTGAATAGGCGGTTGCCTTGGCCTTTGACCCCCTGTCTCAATCGTTCTAGGTTCGCTAGGAGTTTGTTGTCCCTGTGGATTATTTATGAAGAATTGTGGCTTAGATCCCTTCTTCCTTTGATCCACCTTGAATTTCTTTTTGTCTTTGCAAGATTTTTGAAAATTTGGTCTTTCTTTTTTGTGATCATATAGGCATTTAGCTCACCTTATGGTCTCCTCCAATGTCTTTGGATCATCATACTGTATTTTATTAAATACAATATGATATATTATACTCTATATATAATATACACTGTATAATATATATATATATATATATATATATATATATATATATATTATGATATACATATAACATTAATGTATTATAACAATATATATACTATAATATAATAAGTATATAAAAAAAACTCTATATTATATATATTAATTTTATAATTAATATATTATTATTATATACTATATTATATATTATAGTATAATAAATAATATATTATATAAATAATAATAACAACCCTATATAATAATATATAATATTATTATATTATACTAATTATAATATTATTATTTATAGATGAGCCTATATTATTAATTATAATATTATGTTATTATAATAATAACATAATATTATAATATATTATGTTAATTATACTATATATTAGAATTAATATAATATTAGAAAGGGTATCAGAATTAATATAATATTATATATATATTAATTTTGATACCATGTTGTAACATCCCCGACCACTCATGTTGGGCCATGCTATGCGAGAGAACGCTTTTACTCTCTCTGCGAAACATATTGTAACATACCCAACATCCAACTGAGCTATGTCACATAAATTTTTCGAACTGTATGCAATTAAAATATATACACACAGAGCTCTTGCGGAAACATATATATAAAACATAAATAGACAAATACATCTGTAAATGCATGGAATCACACCGAAATAATAGTAAACACATACATGCAACATATACAGACAATACCCATAAAATTAAACGCAGTTATGACCACACATATGATAACCCATAAAAATAAGCACGTAAATAACAATGCAGCATGTAAATTTATCACACAATTGACACTTACCTTGGTAAGAATCTCACTAGCTGCATGCACATCTTCCATGAACCTCCCAACCTTAGACCACATTGTTCATCACTCTCAATAGTGAGTCACCCTCGAGCTGGGACTAAACTCTATTTAGGTAAAGGGATTCCTAACCAGGCTAAAGGATCATAGACAATAGGAAAGACTCTGTCTCAGGTGCCACTCAACTAACAACCTACAGTCCCTCATTCCGCACATGCCTTTCCCACCCCCAGAAGTGTGCCCCTTCTCAGCTCAACAGTCCTTCGGCTGCCCCACTTCCTTACCGGGCTTCAACAACAGGCCAGACAGGAAGTTTCAGAGCACTGTAGCTTCAGTTCCGCACCTTCAGGAAATCAATTCCCAACAATTCTCTCACCCAGAGAGAAATTTCTCATGGGCCTCACAACCCGCCTTTTCATTATCCCATGGGCCTGACAACCCGCTTCTTCAGTCCAGCTCCCAAGCTAACCAGCTACATGAACACAAAATGGCTATGGATACAGGTTCAGGTACAGTCATGAGGATATGAAGGATAGCTCAATGGGTGTGTGCATGTTCATGGATGATTGACTGGATGACTGAATGATGGAAGGAATCATGGAAAGGATAGGAAAATGAACTAAGTCCCAACAATATGTATGCATGTCTCCAACTTGACACCTGTCATGTTGGAAGCTACTTTGGCCCACTTGTTCCCAACTTTAGAACTTAGGATAAAATAATTATCCATACTTTATGATTTAAGAAATATTAATATAATATTCCTTTTTGGCTTAAGATCCCTAGCTTAGCCCTTTTCCATAACTTTTAGGACCCTCCCTTTCCCTAACCAGTGGAGTTTAGTCCCCCATCTCTTTTATCATGGTCGTTCTGCGTGCAACGATGAATTTTATATTAATTATGAGATATATACTAAAGTAGGAACATTGGCCTTTAACATCTAGGCTCTTTGGCCTAATCAAAACATAAACATCATAGCTTATAATAACTGGCTCACCAGCCTATAAAAAACAACATATACACAAAAGGATCTTTGGCCTCAAAGTCGCGTGCACTCAAGTTGTTGCACGCGATATCCAGGAATGTGCAAACTTCCTCATTTTACTGCGTAGTAGATGCATGCACTATGCCATGAAATGTGCACACAAAATGATATCAAACAACTCAGCAGCTTAAGTACATTTTCATTTACATTACAATTGGGTTCGGCCTAGGGATATTACACAACGCATCTGCCACTCTGTTCACTGTTCCTTTTATGTAAGAAATATTAAAATCATACTCGCTAAGCAATTCTGACCAACGTCGTTGTCACACGTTCAAGTTGCTTTGCGTAAAGATGTGTTGTAGTCCACAATGGTTTTTTTTTAGTTCAATTTTCCATCCAATAAGGTACTGGACCAATACCGATCGTAGCCCGTGGTGGACCCTCAGGGGGTGTTGATGCCTTGGCCTCATATCTATCCAAATCGTTGATCAGTGCCTGAGAAATCCTCTGAAAGGACCTCATCAACCCAACCACATCACCCACAACTATTTGTTCCTGCCTGAAAACCTATTTGTCTCCCTAGGGGTTAGACCCCTCAGGCATGGATGCTACTGGAGGCGTCGTGCCTCCTCCCCTAGCACCCCATTGTCTTCCTCCATGGCATCCTCTAACCATGGTTACCGAATCCAAATACAAATCAATTTTTAATTAGAGAGATGCTAAAGGTGGGCGAGATACCAAAGGTGGTGGATCCCTTGGAAATGATACCAAAGGTGGTAGATGCCTCGACAATGATGCATCTTGTAGTAATCATGCCAGATGTCTGTGTTCAACCTTCGCCTATTGACATTCTATACATCTTTCCACATAGTTGACTATGTCTGCCTTCATTCATTTCTAGAAGAATAAGGATTTAAGGTTTGCCCTCATCTTTGTGACTCCAGGATGAGCCATGTACACTACTCTATGAGCCTCGTTTAGGATCAAACTTATCAACTCGTCGTTGGGTGGTACCTAAATTTGAACTCTAAATCTCAATAATCCATCATTTTCCATAGTAAATCCCTCAAATTTTGGTACCATCATTGTGTTTTGTCCGATAAAATCCTTGACCTCTTTATACCAGTCATCATCGTGCTGTAAAGTTAGAATCTTTTCACGAAGATTCATTTGAAGAGGCATCACCGAAAATATGCATGGTCTCCGACTCAACGCATCAACCACTCTATTAATTGTTCCTTTTATGTAAGTAATATTGAAATCATACTCGCTAAGCAATTCCGACCAACACCGTTGTCACGTGTTCAAGTCGCTTTGCGTAAAGATGTGTTGTAGTCCACAATGGTCCATTTTTAGTTTAAATTTTCTTCTAATAAGGTAGTGTCTCTAAACTCTCAAGGCATATACAATGGCTAACAACTCCAAATCATGCATCTCATAGTTCTCCTCATGCCTTCTCCACTTTCTCGATCTGTAAGCGATCAATCGACCATCTTGCATCAATACTACGCCTAAGCCTTCCTTGGATGCGTCAGTGCATACCAGGAAGTCCTCGTCCATGTCAGGGACCTTTAGTATCGGTGTTGTCGTCAACAACTCCTTGAGCCTCCAAAATGCCTCCACGCATCTCTTGGTCCAAACAACCTTCTTGTTCTTATTCTACAATTCCGTGATTGGATTTGCTATGTTCGAAAAACCCTTGATGAATCGTCGATAGTATCCTGCTAAACCCATGAAGCTACGCAATTCTAGGACATTCGTCGGCACAGGACATTACATAATAGCCGTGACCTTTTCTGGATTCACAATGATACCTTCGTCGGAGATGACATTCCCTAAGTAGTGAATCTTCGATTGATAAAACGAGCATTTCTACAGCTTCCCAAAAAAATTGTTCTCTCATATACACTGTAGCACCAAGCGCAAGTTCTTGTCATGCTCCTCCATCATTCGAGAGTAAATCAAAATATCGTCAATGAATACTTGGACAAACCTATCCAAGTATTCGTGGATCACCCCATTCATCAAACTCATACATACCCCTGGGAAATTTGTCAGTCCAAATGGTAAAACAATAAACTCGTAATGTCCAAGCCTCATTTTAAAGGCGGTCTTAGGGATGTCATCCTCCTTGATCCGTAATTGGTGATACCTTGATCTCAATTCGATCTTTGAAAACACCATCGCACCCTTCGTATTATCAAATAGATCATCAATCCTTGGCAATGGACATTGATTCTTGACCGTTGCCTTGTTCAATTGATGATAGTCAATGCAGAGTCTTCACGACCCATCCTTCTTCCATATGAAGATAACGGACGCACCCCATGGTGACACACTTGGATGTATAAGTCCTAGGTCCAAAAACTCCATCAGTTTCATTTTTAACTCCTGTAACTCTAGGGTTGACATCCGATAAGGCATTCTTGCTATTGGTTCAATTCCTGGTTTTAGGTCGATGGTAAATTCCAAATCCCTCTCCAGTGGTATCCCAGGTAACTCCTCAGGGAAGACATCTGCAACTCTCTCACCACCAAAAGGTGTTCTATACCTTCTGCTACTCCCTTCTTGTTTAACGCAAGGATCGCATAAATCTTACATCCCTTGCGCATGCTCTTCCGTAGTTGAAAGGAAGAGATCAAACTTAGGGAGACTCCCTGGTTCTGACCTACAATCACGCGTCTCTGTCCCTCATCATTGACCAAGCTCAACCATTTCATTTTATAGTCGCATATAGCATCATGTTATTCCAACCAGTCCATACCGATCATGATGTCATAAGACCCTAAGGTTGTGACATACAAGTTGGCCCTAGTGACAAACTCTCCTAGGTTAAGGCTCCAACCCGTAACCCTCCCTCCAACCTTCTGTTTGGCTCCCAAAGCCATTTCTACAAAGTTAAACTCATCCTGTTCAACTATCTTTACCTTAATTCCTTTTAGCACTGCACCAGAAATACAACTCTCGATAGCACCTGGATCTATCAAAATGCTAAGGGTTTGGTCACCGATGGTACCTAACGTCTTGACAACGATCGACTGGTGCTCTTCCCGACGGTTATTCACCACTGCATGGATCTGATGGGCCTTGCCCAAATCTCCCACGGTAGTGGGTCCGACTGATCCAAACACTTTGGTCCTCTTTAGTGCGTAGTCACACTGGCAAAGTGGCTCTCCACATGTCCAACACCCTTTGTTTGGTCCAGTGCTCTTGGTACCCGAAGTAGAAGCTGACGACTCACCAGCCTGAAATCCTAGTTTGTTCTATTGAACAAGCCTAAAATGTTGCTATTGTGCTCGACATTGTTGTGGTTCTTTGTAAGGAGTCTGCTACTGAGGCACTGGTCGCCGAGGTGTAGGGAAATTGGATCCTCTCTGGAAGCCACGATATCCTAGTGAATGTCTAGCTGGTGTATGATGCTACTGCGCACCAGGTTACACCTGCCCTGCTGGTCTCACTGGAGTCCTTCTCTACCTTCGCTGATAAGCTTCTCCTCTTCTATGAGGGCCTTATGGACAACATCATGCAAGGTTTGAGGCATAAAAATCCTAACCTTTGCACGAATGTTGACATTAAGGCCAAACACGAACCTACTGACCTTAAGTTTCTTGGTATTAGGTACGAAGCATACCAAAGAATCTCCATAAATAGGGCCTTGTACTCAGGCACCATACGACCACCCTGTCTCAAGGAATTGAACTCCTTGAGCTTACGCTCAATGAATTCCTTTGACATTTACCTCTCCTGGAACCATTCCTCAAATAGTTCCCATGACATGTCTTCAACGACCATGTTCAATTGTGGCAGGAGCATCTTACACCATAGGAGAGTGCTCCCCTTCAGTTGAAAGACCGCCATGCAGACCTTCATGTTGGGGGTATATTCACGAAGTGCAAAGCACATTGCCATATTCTTCAACCATGCCTCAGCGGTTGTGTCATCCGGGGCACCAAAGAACTCGAGAAATTTGACCTTCTCGAGTTTGCAGTGAATGCTACCAGTACCGACCGGAGCACGCGGTGGACCCTCATTGGGTGTCGACGCCCTGGCCTCATCTCTATCCAAACGACTGAAGAGCACCTCATACATCCTCTGAAAGGACCTCATCAGCCCAACCACATCACCCACAACTATTTGTTCCTACCCGACAACCCATTCGTCACCCTGGGGGTTAGACCCCTCAGGTGTGGATGCTATTAGGGGCATTGCGCCTCCTCCCCTAGCACCCCGTCGTCTTCCTATGAGGTGTCCTTTAACCATGATTACCGAATCCAAATACAAATCAATTTTTAATTAGAGATACCAAAGGTGGTAGAGATACTAAAGGTGGTGGATGCCTCGACAATGATGCATTTCGATATGCCCCTTTTCGATCATATGTTTGACCTTTACCAACCCCATAATATATACATTGTAGGCTACTATAATCAGGGTACATTCCCAAAACAAAATCCGCATAGAAAAGTAAATTGGTACCTAATCATTCCATGGAAACCTCCCTTATGCTGCCAAGAATCTGATGCAACCCCCTACCTCAGCAGGCTCTGTGGACCTCACGGTCAAGGATATTCTCAAGACTGAACTAAAATAGTCTTCGATTCCCTGCTAGAACCTCTAAGAAACAATCCACAGGTTGTTTTATGAAAACTCTGCCCACACAGACAAGCACTAGGCATAAGCCTCCTCCATGTGCCCACTGGCTGTGACCACGTGCCTATCCAAAAGGTGTTTCAGGATTTCGTGTATCGGGTCTTTGCATGTGATTCACCCCAACTATCTCGATCTCTGAAATCCTAACAAGGGCCTAGCATGTGCTATCTCCTCCCTTATCATCCATACATATGACCCCTCGCTATGACCTGGGACCAAACCTTTCCAGCGCTTCACGATTTTTCATTTCACCAAGTTTGCTTTCTCATCCTTCAGAAAACCCAAACTTGTGAGTTCCGCTCGCCAGATCAACACTCCACAATCCCTGCGATCCAACGGTCCTGATATCCTTTTCATGTATACGAACTCCTGATATCTCCCTGGACAATCAACGTTCCATGCTCTCTCTTTTATCAATGATTGTGATCCTTTCGCGAGTTCGCACTTCACAAATCCTCACGACTTTGCCCTTTGACCTTTCCACTCTGCGAGTCAGTGAAATGTTGATCTCTCGCCACATGCCCTGTCTCGATGGATAGTTCCGATGATTTTGGGATTTCACGACTTAACAAAGCCCACTCTCCTATGCAACTCCAAAGGGTTAAACCTCATGCACATTCCTCTAGATCCAACGACTGTTGGTCACTGCACTCATATTTGATGGTTGAGATCTGTTCTTCTCCTGTGCGCACTTCTAGGTGTGTGGACGTGAGATTCAAAGCTCCAGATCTCTTCCTTTGTAGTTGATCTGGCAGTTGTTGTTGCTCCTCCTCCTGAGCTTACAACTTCTCCCGACTTGGAAGAATTCAAATGTTTTCAAAGGCCTCGACCTTTGATTTCTTTGTGAGTCTGGCTACTTGGGTCTCATTTGCATTTTTAAGATGTTGTCTTTCCTAAGCTTTGGAAATGAAATCAAACCTCGGCACTGGTGCTCACTTGCATTCTATGTGCAAACTTGCACTACTTCTCCCTGAGATTTCATTTTGCTCAGTCCCTAAGGGACTTGGCCCTTCTGCGTCTTCACAAAATACTTTATGGTGCTCTCTTGGCACGCTCTGCACTCAACCTCCTGAGCTTAAAACAAGTTCTCTCTGTGTGCACTCCTTGCGCTTTGACCGACCTTTAGATGGTTTTCCTTCAACACTTTGTATGAGTGTTGGCCTAGTGCACTCCTTGCACAGGTCTTCCTCCAGAGTGCTCAACAACTCTACTTCCTCCCTGAGATTCAACCGCTTAAACCTCAAAGGTCTCTATCCCTTCCTCTCCTCGAAGGGATATAAGTTCCCTCTTGGCAACTTATGCTCAAGCACTCCTTGATGATCTTATAGAGTATTCAGTAATTCTATGAGTGTCTTCTCCTTGACACTTCTCTTCCCTTTGAACTTGAAACAGAGTCCCCTTGTGCACTCCTTGCACTCGCTTGATGCCCACCTGGCAGAGCTCTACAAAACCTTCAGCAGTTTTGTTTCCCTTTATGCCTTCCTCTGCACAGTCTTTCCTCCAAGGTATTGAGAAACCTCGAGGCTCCTTTCTTGAGTTTATAATTTTTCTGGTGTGCCCTCCTGGCACGTTCTTCCTAAACTCAAACTAGAATTCAGATGTGCACTCTTTGCACTAGCTCATGGAGTTTCAAGAATCTGTTGTGCACTCCTTGCATAGCCTAAAGAATCCATAAATAAATCAACAAATCTCAAAGATTTAAGAAGTCTATCTTAATCCTACAATTGAAAGTTAACATATACATCTACAACATATGTTGACATACATATATCATTCAAAGAACATAGATAACATAAATAGACATCATATGTAGAAAAAACTGCTTTTCTTTGTATTAAGATCAATGTCTATTTACAACTGTGTACAAGACTGGACTATCACAGAGTCTCAGCTCATTTCTTCCTCTTGCTACTCTATCGCTATTCTAACCTCTCCTTTTCTAACTCTCTCTTTCTTTTTACAAGAAGGCTCTTCGAGCTTATCCTCTCCATTGCCTAAATGCTATCATCATCTAAGTTAAGAAACCTTATCCTATGACTCATTACAAAGAACGCAGATCCAAATCTGTATTATATATAGACCTACTTGCAGTCGGTCATTTAGATGAACCCATCCACACCTGTCCAAAGGCATGGATTTGGTTGTTTATCAACCTTACACATAAATTTACACAATTTAATGTTTCAAATTCTGGAAATGAGAGGGTCGGTGCCTCTCCTTATCTTCATATCCGTGCTGATGTGTTGATTTGTTGGTGCATCTATTGAGGTGGAAAGATGCTCCTGCATCATACTCCACTACCGTGAAAAATTCATGATCTTCTGCTCATGATCTCTCCAGCTCTGTTGAAATCCACCTGGGTCCCAAACTTTTCCTTGGAGCTGTCTACTTGCTCCATTGCCTTATTGTTGTTGTTGTTTCTTCTTCTTCCATGCTACTATGGCATATTCTCCTTTTTTCAACTTCTCCTTGCTAATTGCTTCTTGTGCTGACCTCAACATCAACCTCCTGATTTGTTCAATCACCCTGTCCAACTACTCTACTGGCTGTCTCCTTCCTTCATGCAAATTATTTTGCTGCATCTCCTCCTTCTGCTGATGAAAGGACATATTATATTGACCTCTCATGCTATCTTCTTCTCCTGTAATACTAAATTTCCATTTTGCTGCAGATTTTAGTTCTGCAGTTTCCTCACTGAATTATTGTTCAACCATCTCCCTTAACAGATTTATTTCTGCCAACTTTCTTGGTGTTGATTCAGTTCTAGTTTATTCCAAATGCTCCCCAAATTCTCCCCAGGATGGTATAATCCTCCATCTATTTCCAACTTAGCCTGTTGTATGTGCATGCTTTGCACTATCACTCTTCTTTCCAGAGCTTCCAGTTCTCCACACAGATCAGTAAAATCCATGCTTCATGCTTCCTCTTCTACTGCAGACTCCAATGTTGTAATTACCTCATGTTCAGCTTCCTGGCTGAAAATTTTGAACCATTCCTCAGAATGTTCTTCTTCTTCTACTGGGGCAGACTTCAATATCTTCTCTTTTCCTCTTCTTTGACAGTTCTTGTTGGTTTTCCTTCTATTGTTGCACCTGCAACACATGCTCTAGCCTCAACTTGGTTGTTTGGAAGGAATATCTGAATTCCCCCAATGATCAAAATACTCCTCCTCTAATCCTCCCATGTCAGCACTCCTTGTTGACCTAAACTCACCTTTGAGTTCAGGAGATTTTCATACAGTCTCATCTCCTCTCCCTTGCCCACATGGAAATCTGGTATTTCTTCCCTTCTCTCTTGGAAGTCTATGAGATCCTCCAATGATCCCATATCATTTGCCACCTAAAAATATGAGCTTTCTCTTCTGCTCTCCTAGCAATCTATGAGATCTCTAGTTGATCTCATTTCATTGTCCACCTGGAAATTTGAAATTCCATCACTGTCCACCTAACAGTTTATGAGATCCTTATCTAATCTCTCCTCCTCAAAATCACTGAGGATTTTTACAACTTTTGGTTCACAGGTGTAAATCACTTTCCTTCCTGTGTTACCGAGGTTTTCAGCGCCTCAACCACTTTCTCAACATTTGTTATTGCCTTCTGGCCATCAACTTCTGGACATGCCATTCTACTTTCCTCTTCAAAGGCCATTCATATGTCCAATGTACCTTTACATCCTGTTGCATCTTTAATGCTAGCCTCTCCATATTTTCTCTTATTTCTATGAGTTCTTTATCTATCTCAACTTTGTTTTTTTGTTGATGGTCCTTTTCTTGACCACCCCTATGGCCTTCAGTATCCATATTCACCCTTTATTTTTCAACTCATATGGATTTCTACCATTTATTGTACACCTTGCAAGAAATCATACACAGAGCATCAATACTCTATCTCCCTCTTCTCTTTCACCTGAAATCTAGAGACGAAATTAATTTCTGATACCACTTGATGTAGCCCCCTACCTCAGCAGGGTTTGCTGACCTCCCAATCAAGAATATTCTCAAGAATAAACTGAAACAGTCTTTGATTCCCTGTTGGAACCTAGTTGGAACCTATAAGAAACAATCCACAGGTCTTTTTATGAAGACTCTGCCTGCGCAAACAAGCACTAGGCGCAAGCCTCCTCCATGTTCCGACTGGTTGTGACCATGTGCCTAACCAAAAGGCGTTTTGCAATTTTTCATATCATGTCTTTGCATGTGAGTCACCCTGACTCTCTTGACCTCCAAAAACTTGACAGGAGCCTAGCGCATGGTAACTCCTCCCTTATCCTCCATCCATATGACCCCTCTCTATGACCTGGGACCAAACCTTCCGAGCGCTTTGCAATTTTGCGTTTCTCGAAGTCCACTTGTTCATCCTTATGAAACCCTAACTTGTGAGTTCCACTTGCCAGATCAATGGTCCACAATCGTCACAATTCAACAATCCTAATATCCTTTTCATGTATCTGAACTCTCGATATCTCCCTGGACAATCGACGGTCCACACTCTCTCTTCGATCAACGTCTATGATCCTTTCGCAATTTTTCACTTCGCAAATCCTCACGACTTTTCCCTTTGACATTTCCACTCTATGAGTCAGCGAAATGTTGATCTCTTGCCACGTGCCATGTTTCGATGATTTCAGGATTTCGTGACTTTGCAAAGCCCACTCTCCTGTGCAACTCCAAAGGGTTAAACCTCGTGCACGTTCCTCTGGATCCAACATCTGTTGGCCCACGCACTCAAATATGATGGTTGA
>JASDQU010307152.1:25661-39328 GCA_032191745.1 Picea mariana
TATATTATTAATTATAATATTATGTTATTATAATAATAACATAATATTATAATATATTATGTTAATTATACTATATATTAGAATTAATATAATATTAGAAAGGGTATCAGAATTAATATAATATTATATATATTAATTCTGATACCATGTTGTAACGTCCCTGACCACTCATGTTGGGCCACGCTACGCTAAAGAACACTTTCACTCTTTCTGCGGAACATATTGTAACATACCCAGCATCCAACTGAGCTATGTCACATAAATTTTTCGAACTGCATGCAATTAAAATATGTACACACAGAGCTCTTGCGGAAACATATATATATAACATAAATAGACAAATACATCTGTAAATGCATGGAATCACACCGAAATAATAGTTAACACATACATGCAGCATATACAGACAATACCCATAAAATTAAACGCACTTATGACCACACATATGATAATCCATAAAAATAAGCATGTAAATTTATCACACAATTGACACTTACCTTGGTAAGAATCTCACCAGCTGCGTGTAGATCTTCCACGAACCTCCCAACCTTAGACCACATTGTTCATCACTCTCAATAGTGAGTCACCCTCGAGCTGGGACTAAACTCTACCTAGGTAAAGGGATTCCTAACCAGGCTAAAGGATCATAGACAACAGGAAATACTCTATCTCAGGTACCACTCAACTAACAACCTACAGTCCCTCATTCCCCACATGCCTTTCCCACCCCCAGAAGTGTGCCCCTTCTCTGCTCAATAGTCCTTCGACTGCCCCACTTCCTTACCAGGCTTCAACAACAGGCCAGAAAAGAAGTCTCAGAGCACTATAGCTTCAGTTCCGCACCTTCAGGAAATCAATTCCCAACAATTCTCTCACCCAGAGAGAAATTTCTCATGGGCCTCACAACCCGCCTCTTCATTATCCCATGGGCCTGACAACCCACTTCTTTAGTCCAGATCCCAAGCTAACCAGCTACATGAACACAAAATGGCTATGGATACAGGTTCAGGTACAGTCATGAGGATATGAAGGATAGCTCAATGGGTGTGTGCATGCTCATGGATGATTGACTGGATGACTGAATAATGGAAGGAATCATGGAAAGGATAGGAAAATGAACTAAGTCCCAACAATATGTATGCATGTCTCCAACTTGACACCTGTCTTGTTGGAAGCTACTTTGGCCCACTTGTTCCCAACTTTAGAACTTAGGATAAAATAATTATCCATACTTTATGATTTAAGAAATATTAATATAATATTCCTTTTTGGCTTAAGCTCCCTAGCTTATCCCTTTTCCTTAACTTTTAGGACCCTCCCTTTCCCTAACCAGTGGAGTTTAGTCCCCCATCTCTTTTATCATGGTCGGTTTGCGTGCAGCGATGAATTTTATATTAATTATGAGATATATACTAAAGTAGGCACATTGGCCTTTAACATCTAGGCTCTTTGGCCTAATCAAAACATAAACATCCTAGCTTATAATAACTGGCTCACCAGCCTATAAAAAAAAACATATACACAAAAGGATCTTTGGCCTCAAAGTCGCGTGCACTCAAGTTGTTGCACACGATATCCAGGAATGTGCAAACTTCCTCATTTTACTGTGCGGTAGATGCATGCACACAAAATGATATCAAACAACTCAGCAGCTTAAGTACATTTTCATTTACATTACAATTAGGTTCGGCCTAGGGATATTACACAACGCATCTGCCACTCTGTTCACTGTTCCTTTTATGTAAGAAATATTAAAATCATACTCGCTAAGCAATTCTGACCAACGTCGTTGTCACACGTTCAAGTTGCTTTGCATAAAGATGTGTTGTAGTCCACAATGGTTTGTTTTTAGTTCGATTTTCCATCCAATAAGGTACTGGACCAATACTGATCGTAGCCCGCAGTGGACCCTCAGGGGGTGTTGATGCCTTGGCCTCATATCTATCCAAATCGTTGATCAGTGCCTGAGAAATCCTCTGAAAGGACCTCATCAACCCAACCACATCACCCACAACTATTTGTTCCTGCCTGAAAACCTATTTGTCTCCCTGGGGGTTAGACCCCTCAGGCATGGATGCTACTGGAGGTGTCGTGCCGACTCCCCTAGCACCCCGTTGTCTTCCTCCATGGCATCCTCTAACCATGATTACCGAATCCAAATACAAATCAATTTTTAATTAGAGAGATGTTAAAGGTGGGTGAGATACCAAAGGTGGTGGATGCCTTGGAAATGATACCAAAGGTGGTGGATGCCTCGACAATGATGCATCCTGTAGTAATCCTGCCAGATGTCTATGTTCAACCTTCACCTATTGACATTCTAGACATCTTGCCACATAGTTGACTATGTTTGCCTTCATTCATTTCTAGAAGAATAAGGATTTAAGGTCTGCCCTCATCTTCGTGACTCCAGGATGAGCCATGTACACTACTCTATGAGCCTCGTTTAGGATCAAACTTCTCAACTCGTCGTTGGGTGGTACGTAAATTTGAACTCTAAATATCAATAATCCATCATTGTCCATAGTAAATCCCTCAAATTTTGGTACCATCATTGTGTTTTGTCCAATAAAATCCGTGACCTCTTTATACCAGTCATCATCGTGCTGTAAAGTTAGAATCTTTTCACGAAGATTCATTTGAAGAGGCATCACCGAAAATATGCATGGTCTCCGACTCAACACATCAGCCACTCTATTAATTGTTCCTTTTATGTAAGTAATCTTGAAATCATACTCGCTAAGAAATTCCGACCAACGCCGTTGTCACGTGTTCAAGTCGCTTTGCGTAAAGATGTGTTGTAGTCCACAGTGGTCCATTTTTAGTTTAAATTTTCTTCGAATAAGGTAGTGTCTCTAAACTCTCAAGGCATATACAATGGCTAACAACTCCAAATCATGCATCTCATAGTTCTTCTCATGCCTTCTCCACTTTCTCGATCTGTAAGCGATCACTCGACCATATTGCATCAATACTCCGCCTAAGCCTTCCTTGGATGCGTTAGTGCATACCAGAAAGTCCTCATCCATGTCAAGGACCTTTAGTATCGGTGTTGTCGTCAACAACTCCTTGAGCCTCCAAAATGCCTCCACGCATCTCTTGGTCCAAACAACCTTCTTGTTCTTATTCTACAATTCCGTGATTGGATTTGCTATGTTCGAAAAACCCTTGACGAATCATCGATAGTATCCTGCTAAACCCATGAAGCTACACAATTCTGGGACATTCGTCGGCACAGGACATTCCATAATAGCCTTGACCTTTTCTGGATTCACAGCGATACCTTCGTCAAAGATGACATTCCCTAAGTAGTGAATCTTCGATTGATAAAACGAGCATTTCGACAGCTTCCCAAAAAATTTGTTCTCTCGTATACACTGTAGCACCAAGCGCAAGTTCTTCTCATGCTCCTCCATCATTCGAGAGTAAATCAAAATATCGTCAATGAATACTTGGACAAACCTATCCAAGTATTCGCGGATCACCCCATTCATCAAACTCATACATACCCCTGGGAAATTCGTCAGTCCAAATGGTAAAACAATAAACTCGTAATGTCCAAGCCTCGTTTTAAAGGCGTTCTTAGGGATGTCATCCTCCTTGATCCGTAACTAGTGATACCTTGATCTCAAGTCAATCTTTGAAAACACCATCGCACCCTTCGTATGATCAAATAGATCATCAATCCTTGGCAATGGACACTGATTCTTGACTGTTGCCTTGTTCAATTGATGATAGTCAACGCAGAGTCTTCACGACCCATCCTTCTTCCATATGAAGATAACGGATGCACCCCATGGTGACACACTTGGATGTATAAGTCCTAGGTCCAACAACTCCATCAGTTTCATTTTTAACTCCTGTAACTCCAGGGTTGACATCCGATAAGGCATTCTTGCTATTGGTTCAATTCCTGGTTTTAGGTCGATGGTAAATTCCAACTCCCTCTCCGGCGGTATCCCAGGTAACTCCTCAGGGAATACATCTGCAACTCTATCACCACCAGAAGGTGTTCTATACCTTCTACTACTCCCTTCTCGTTTAACGCAAGGATCGCATAAATCTTACATCCCTTGCGCATGCTCTTCCGTAGTTGAAAGGAAGAGATGAAACTTAGGGAGACTCCCTGGTTCTGACCTACAATCATGCGTCTTTGTCCCTCATCATTGACCAAGCTCAACCATTTCATTTTACAGTCGCATATAGCATCATGTTAATCCAACCAATCTATACCGATCATGATGTCATAAGACCCTAAGGTTGTGACATACAAGTTGGCCCTAGTGACAAACTCTCCTAGGTTAAGGCTCCAACCCGTAACCCTCCCTCCAACCTTCTGTTTGGCTCCCAAAGACATTTCTACAAAGTTAAACTCATCCTGTTCAACTTTCTTTACCTTAATTCCTTTTAGCACTGCACCAGAAATAAAACTCTCGGTAGCACCTGGATCTATAAAAATGATAAGGGTTTGGTCACCGATGGTACCTGATGTCTTGACAACGATCGACTGGTGCTCTTCCCGACGGTTATTCACCACTACATGGATTTGATGGGCCTTGCCCAAATATCCCACGGTAGTGGGTCCGACTGATCCAGACACTCTGGTCCTCTCCAGTGCGCAGTCACACTGGCAAAGTGGCTCTCCACATGTCCAACACCCTTTCTTTGGTCCAATGCTCTTGGTACCCGAAGTAGAAGCTGACAACTCACCAGCCTAGAACCCTAGTTTTTTCTGTTGAACAAGCCTAAAATGTTTCTACTGTGATCGACGTTGTTGTGGTGCTTTGTAAGGAGTCTGCTACTGAGGCACTAGTTGCCAAGGTGTAGGGAAATTGGATCCTCTCTGGAAGCCACGATATCCTGGTGAATGCCTAGGTGGTGTCTGATGCTACTGCGCACCAGGTTACACCTGCCTTGCTGGTCTCACTGGAGTCCTGCTCTACCCCCGCTGATAAGCTTCTCCTCTTCTATGAGGGACTTATGGACAACATCATGCAAGGTTTGAGGCATAAAAATCCTAACCTTTGCACGAATGTTGACATTAAGGCCAAACACGAACCTACTGACCTTAAGTTTCTTGGTATTAGGTGCGGAGCATACCGAAGAATCTCCATAAATAGGGCCTTGTACTCAGGCACCGTACGACCACCCTGTCTCAAGGCATTGAACTCATTGAATTGAAGCTTAATGAATTCCTTTGACATTTACCTCTCTCAGAACCATTCCTCAAATACTTCCCATGACATGTCTTTGACGACCATGTTCAATTGTGGCAGGAGCATCTTACACCATAGGAGAGAGCTCCCCTTCAATTGAAAGACAGCCATGCAGACCTTCATGTTGGGGGTATATTCATGAAGTGAAAAGCACATCGCCATATTCTTCAACCATGCCTCAGTGGCTGTGTCGTCCGGGGCACCAAAGAACTCGAGAAATTTGACCTTCTCGATTTTGCAGTGAATGCTACCAGTACCGACCGGAGCACGTGGTGGAACCTCATTGGGTGTCGACACCCTGGCCTCATCTCTATCCAAATGACTGATGAGCACCTCATACATCCTCTAAAAGGACTTCATCAGCCCAACCACATCACCCACAGCTATTTGTTCCTACCCGACAACCCATTCGTCTCCCTGGGGGTTAGACCCCTCAGGTGTGGATGCTATTAGGGGCATTGCACCTCCTCCCCTAGCACCCCGTCATCTTCCTCTGAGGTGTCCTCTAACCATGATTACCGAATCCAAATACAAATCAATTTTTAATTAGCGAGATACCAAAGGTGGTAGAGATACTAAAGGTGGTGGATGCCTCGACAATGATGCATTTCGATATGTCCCTTTTCAATCATATGTTTGACCTTTACCAACCCCATAATATATACATGGTAGGCTATTATAATCGAGGTACATGCCCAAAACAAAATCCACATAGAAAAGTAAATTGGTACCTAATCATTCCATGGAAACCTCCCTTATGCTGCCAAGAATCTGATGCAACCCCCTACCTCAGCAGGCTCTATGGACCTCCCGGTCAAGGATATTCTCAAGACTGAACTGAAACAGTCTTCGATTCCTTGCTGGAACCTCTAAGAAACAATCCACAGGTTGTTTTATGAAAAATCTTCCCACACAGACAAGCACTAGGCATAAGCCTCCTCCATGTGCCCACNAGGATTTCGTGTATCGGGTCTTTTCATGTGATTCACCCCAACTATCCTGACCTATGAAATCCTAACAGGGGCCTAGCATGTGCTATCTCCTCCCTTATCATCCATACATATGACCCCTCGCTATGACCTGGGACCAAACCTTTCCAGCGCTTCACGATTTTGCATTTCACCAAGTCAACTTTCTCGTCCTTCCGAAACCCAAACTTGTGAGTTTCGCTCGCCAGATCAACGCTCCACAATCCCTATGATCCAACAGTCCTGATCTCCTTTTCACATATACGAACTCCTGATATCTCCCTGGACAATCAACGATCCATGCTCTCTCTTTTATCAATGATTGTGATCCTTTCACGAGTTCGCACTTCACGAATCCTCATGACTTTTCCCTTTGACCTTTCCACTCTGCGAATCAGTGAAATGTTGATCTCTCACCACATGCCCTGTCTCGATGGATAGTTCCGATGATTTTGGGATTTCACGACTTAACAAAGCCCACTCTCCTATGCAACTCCAAAGGGTTAAACCTCATGCACGTTCCTTTGGATCCAACGACTGTTGGTCTGCACTCATATCTAATGGTTGAGATATGTTCTTCTCCTACGCGCTCTTCTAGGTGTGTGGACGTGAGATTCAATGCTCCAGATCTCTTCCTTTGTAGTTGATCTGGCAGTGGTTGTTGATCCTCCTCCTGAGCTTACAACTTCTCCCAACTTGGAAGAATTCAAATGTTTTCAAAGGCCGAGCCTTTGATTTCTTTGTGAGTCTAGCTACTTGGGTCTCGTTTTCATTTTTAAGACATTGTCTTTCCTAAGCTTTGGAAATGAAATCAAACCTCGACGCTGGCGCTCACTTGCATTTTATGTGCAAACTTACACTAATTCTCCCTGAGCTTTCATCTTGCTCAGTCCCTAAGGGACTTGGCCCTTCTGCGTCTTCCCAAAATACTTTATGGTGCTCTCTTCGCACACTCTGCACTCAACCTCCTGAGCTTTGGAACTTAAAACAAGTTCTCTCTGTGCGCACTCCTTGCGCTTTGACCGACCTTTAGATGGTTGTCCTTCAACACTCCGTATGAGTGTTGGCCTAGTGCACTCCTTGCACAGGTCTTCCTCCAAAGTGCTCAACAACTCTGCTTCCTCCCTGAGATTCAACCGCTTAAACCTCAAAGGTCTATATCCCTTCCTCTCCTCGAAGGGATATAAGTTCCCTCTTGGCAACTTATGCTCAAGCACTCCTTGATGATCTTACAGAGTATTCAGTAATTTTGTGAGTGTCTTCTCCTTGACACTTCTCTTCCCTTTGAACTTGAAACAAAGTCCCCTTGTGCACTCCTTGCACTCGCTTGATGCCCACCTGGCAGAGCTCTACAAAACCTTCAACAGTTTTGTTTCCCTTTATGCCTTCCTCTGCACAGTCTTTCCTCCAAGGTATTGAGCAACCTGGAGGCTCCTTTCTTGAGTTTATAATTTTTCTGGTGTGCCCTCCTGGCACATTCTTCCTAAACTCAAACTAGAATTCAGATGTGCACTCTTTGCACTGGCTCATGGAGTTTCAAGAATCTGTTGTGCACTCCTTGCATAGCCTAAAGAATCCAGAAACAAATCAACAAATCTCAAAGATTTAAGAAGTCTATCTTAATCCTACAATTGAAAGTTAACATATACATCTATAACATATGTTGACATACATATATCATTCAAAGAACACAGATAACATAAATAGACATCATATGTAGAAAAAATTGCTTTTCTTTGTATTAAGATCAATGTCTATTTACAACTGTGTACAAGACTGGACTATCACAGAGTCTCAATTCATTTCTTCCTCTTGCTACTCTATCGCTATTCTAACCTCTCCTTTTCTAACTCTCTCTTTCTTTTTACAAGAAGGCTCTTCGAGATTATCCTCTCCACTGCCTAAATGCTATCATTGTCTAAGTTAAGAAACCTTATCCTATGACTCATTACAAAGAACGCAGATCCAAATCTGTATCAGATATAGACCTACTTGCAGTCAGTCATTTAGATGAACCCATCCACACCTATCCAAAGGCATGGATTTGGTTGTTTATCAACCTTACACATAAATTTACACAATTTAATGTTTCAAATTCTGGAAATGAGAGGGTCGGTGCCTCTCCTTATCTTCAGATGCATGCTGATGTGTTGATTTGTTGGTGCATCTATTGAGGTGGAAAGATGCTCCTGCATCATACTCCACTACCATGAAAAATTCATGATCTTCTGCTCATGATCTCTCCAGCTCTGTTGAAATCCACCTGGGTCCCAAACTTTTCCTTGGAGCTGTCTACTTGCTCCACTGCCTTATTGTTGTTGTTGTTTCTTCTTCTTCCATGCTACTATGGCATATTCTCTTTTTTTCAACTTCTCCTTGCTAATTGCTTCTTGTGCTGACCTCAACATCAACCTCCTGATTTGTTCAATCACCCTGTCCAACTACTCTACTGGCTATCTCCTTCCTTCATGAAAATTATTTTGCTGCATCTCCTCCTTCTGTTGATGAAAGGACATATTATATTGACCTCTCAGGCTATCTTCTTCTCCTGTAATACTAAATTTCCATTTTGCTGCAGATTTTAGTTCTACAGTTTCCTCACTAAATTATTGTTCAGCCATCTCCCTTAACAGATTATTTTCTGCCAACTTTCTTGGTGTTGATTCAGTTCTAGTTTATTCCAAATGCTCCCCAAATGCTCCCCAGGCTGGTATAATCCTCCATCTATTTCCAACTTAGCCTGTTGTATGTGCATGCTTTGCACTATCACTCTTCTTTCCAGAGCTTCCAGTTCTCCACACAGATCAGTAAAATCCATGCTGCATGCTTCCTCTTCTACTGCAGACTCCAATGTTGCAATTACCTCATGTTCAGCTTCTTGGCTGAAAATTTTGAACCATTCCTCAGAATGTTCTTCTTCTTCTACTGGGGCAGACTTCAATATCTTCTCCTTTTCCTCTTTTTTGACAGTTCTTGTTGGTTTTCCTTCTATTGTTGCACATGCAACACATGCTCTAGCCTCAACTTGGTTGTTTGGAAGGAATATTTGAATTCCCCCAATGATCAAAATACTCCTCCTCTGATCCTCCCATGTCAGCACTCCTTGCTGACCTAAACTCACCTTTGAGTTTAGGAGATTTTCATACAGTCTCATCTCCTCTCCCTTGCCCACATGGAAATTTGGTATTTCTTCCCTTCTCTCTTGGCAGTCTATGAGATCCTCCAATGATCCCATATCATTTGCCACCTGAAAATCTGAGCTTTCTCTTCTGCTCTCCTAGCAATCTATGAGATCTTCAGTTGATCTCATTTCATTGTCCACCTGGAAATTTGAAATTCCATCACTTTCCACCTGACAGTTTATGAGATCCTTATCTAATCTCTCCTCCTCAACATCACTGAGGATTTCTACAACTTTTGGTTCACAAGTGTAAATCACTTTCCTTCCTGTGTTACCGAGGTTTTCAGTGCCTCAGCCACTTTCTCAACATTTGTTGTTGCCTTCTGGCCATCAACTTCTGGACATGCCATTCTACTTTCCTCTTCAAAGGCCATTCATATGTCTAGTGTACCTTTACATCCTGTTGCATCTTTAATGCTAGCCTCTCCATATTTTCTCTTATTTCTATGAGTTCTTTATCTATCTCAACTTTGTTTTTTTGTTGATGGTCCTTTTCTTGACCACCCCTGTGGCCTTCAGTAGCCATATTCACCCTTTATTTTTCAACTCATATGGATTTCTACCATTTATTGTACGCCTTGCAAGAAATCATACACAGAGCATCAATACTCTATCTCCCTCTTCTCTTTCACCTGAAATCTACAGACGAAATTAAGTTCTGATACCACTTGATGTAGCCCCCTACCTCAGCAGGGTCTGCTAACCTCCCAATCAAGGATATTCTCAAGAATAAACTGAAATAGTCTTTGATTCCCTGTTGGAACCTATAAGAAACAATCCACGGGTCTTTTTATGAAGACTCCGCCTGCGCAAACAAGCACTAGGTGCAAGCCTCCTCCATGTTCCCACTGGTTGTGACCATGTGCCTAACCAAAAGGCATTTTGTGATTTTTCATATCAGGTCTTTGCATGTGAGTCACCCTGACTCTCCTGACCTCCAAAATCTTGACAGGAGCCTAGCACATGGTAGCTCCTCCCTTATCCTCCATCCATATGACCCCTCTCTATGACCTGGGACCAAACCTTCCGAGCGCTTTGCAATTTTGCGTTTCGCGAAGTCCGCTTGCTCATCCTTATGAAACCCTAACTTGTGAGTTCCACTTGCCAGATCAATGGTCCACAATCATCGCAATTCAACAATCCTAATATCCTTTTCACGTATCTGAACTCTTGATATCTCCCTGGACAATCAATGGTCCATGCTCTCTCTTCGATCAATGGCTATGATCCTTTCGCAATTTTTCACTTTGCAAATCCTCACGACTTTTCCCTTTGACATTTCCACTCTATGAGTCAGCGAAATGTTGATCTCTTGCCACGTGCCCTGTTTCGATGGATAGTTTCGATGATTTCAATATTTCATGACTTTGCAAAGCCCACTATCCTGTGCAACTCCAAAGGGTTAAACCTCGTGCATGTTCCTCTGGATTCAACATCTGTTGGTCCACGCACTCAAATATGATGGGTGAGATCTGTTCTCCTCTTGCACGCTCTTCTAGGTGTCTAGACGCGAGATTCAACACTCCAGATCTCTTCCTCTGCAGTTGATCTGATGACTGTTGTTGCTCCTCCTCCTGAACTTGCAGCTTCTATCGAATTGGAAGAATTCAAATGTTTTCAAAGGCTTCGACCTTTGATTTCTCTGCGAGTCTGACTACTTGGGTCTCATTTGCATTTTTAAGACATTGTCTCTCTTGATCTTTGGCAATGAAATCAAACCTCGACCTTGGCGCTCACTTGCATTCTGTGTGCAAAATTGCATTACTTCTTCCTGAGATTTCAACTTGCTCAGTCCCTAAGGGATTCGACCCTTTTGTGTCTTCCCAAAAGACTTTTTGGTGATCTTCTAGCATGTTCTATGCTCAACTTCTTGAGCTTTGTAACTTAAAACAAGTTCTCTTTGCATGCATGCCTTATGCTTTGACTGGCCTTCAAATGGTTATCCTTCAACACTTCATCTGAGTGTTGTCCTGGTGCACTCCTTACATAGGTCTTCCTCCAGAGTGTTCAACAACTCTGCTTCCTCCCTGATATTAAACCACTCAAAGCTCAAAGGTCCTATCCCTTCCGCTCCTCGAAGGGACATAAGTGCCCTCTTGGAAACTTATGCTCCAACACTCCTTGCTGAGCTTACAAAGTATTCAGTAACTATGTGAGTGTCTTCTCCTTGACACTTCTCTTCCCTCTGAACTTGAAATAGAGTCCCCATGTGCACTCCTTGCACTCGCTCGATGCCCACCTGATAGATCTCTATAAAACCTTCAGTAGTTGTGTCTCCCTCTATGCCTTCCTCTGCACAGTCTTTCCTCCAATGTATTCAACATCCTGGAGGCTCCTTTCTTGAGTTTATAATTCTTCTGGTGCGCCCTCCTAGCACGTTCTTCCTAAACTCAAACTAGAATTCAGATGTGCACTCTTTGCACCAGCTCACAGAGTTTCAAGACTCTATTGTGCACTCCTTGCACAGCCTAAAGAACCCATAAATAACTCAACAACTCTCAAATATTTAATAAGTCTATCTTAATCCTACAATTGAAAGTTATCATATACATCTACAACATATGTTGACATATAGGTACCATTCAAAGAACACATATAACATAAATAGACATCATATGCAGGCAAAACTAGTTTTCTTTGTATTAAGATCAATGTTTGTTTACAATTGTGTACAAGACTGGACTATCACAGAGTCTCAGTTGTTTTCTTCCTCTTTCTACTCTATCACTATTCTAACCTCTCATTTTCTAACTCTCTCTTTCTTTTTACAGGAAGTCTCTTCGAGCTTATCCTATCCATCGCCTAAATGCTATCACCGTCTAAGTTAAGACACCTTATCCTATGATTCATTACAAAGGACACAGATCCATACCTGTATCAGATCTAGAACTTATTACAGTCAGTCATTTAGATGAACCCATCCACACCTTTCCAGAGGCATGGCTTTGGATGTTTATCAACCTTACACATAAATTTACACAATTTAATGTTTCGAATTCTGGAAATGAGAGGGTTGATGCCTCTCCTTATCTTCATATGCGTGCTGATGTGTTGATTTGTTGGTGCATCTGTCGAGGTGGAAAGATTCTCCTCCATCGTAATCTATTATAAATATGTCCTGCAATGTTTGGGTTCTTGAAATACTGCACCTTCAACATTGGTCGCTTTGGAGCTTCCTTAAAATTGAACATTCTCCTCTTTTGTAACTCTGTTCTATACTACTTCCCATTTATCAAGGCCCATCACCTCTCACTTCCATATCCTCATAAAATATATGAAGGTATCAGACGTTGGCCCAAGGTTTCGATATACATTAATAAAGTTTTTCAAAGAATGCAAAACCATCTCCAAGATTTTTTTGCTCGCTGCAGAGAGAGCCATATGCCTAAGATCATTCTAGAGATTAACATGATGGTATGAGCATCATTGGAGCATCATTTATTCAACATTTTCTTCCCAAGGAATCTCTTCACCAACATTGGAGGGATAGGTGGTTGTAGGGGTGTAATCTTCATTTCCTTGATAATGTTTCGTTGATCCACCTTCACCCTTTACATGAGCATTGGACTATGTCTAATTTTCACTCTCTCTTTCATTATCTCTCCCCTGATAAAACCGATCCTATACACAAAGAAACAATTGAAAATATTCACAACATTGAACAAAAACACATAAAAAACATATAAAAAATAGACACAAAAAAATACAAAAATAGAAGAAATTTACCAAACATATGTTGTTGATGTGATGGGGTCTCTACATTATCCGTAGTGGGGGTATTTATGTTAAACCTATTTAAATGGGTTGAATACCCAAATGTATCCCGAACACTCTATCCTGCTGCTCGATTGACTACTTCATCCGATAATATCCTCCTTCCACTAGACTGCCTTATGTCACTAGATGCCCTTACTTGACTACGATACCTTGCTGAAATAAGGGTCTCTAACGACCTAGGTGTCTCTATCAAAATAGGGGTACCTATTATTCCTTCATTGGATAGCCTTGAGTGTTTGTGAGGAGTATTCGGAGACTCGTGTCCCAACGACTCACCTCAATCCATCCTTTCAAAATCCAAGAAAATGAAAACATAAGGTATAAACAAGTTCAAGGCATAAGCATATATAAAATAAAGTTACAAATACATTTGTGAGTTTATTCTCACAAGTATCAGGTGGCCTAAACAAAAGAAAAACTTCAAGGCATAAGCTTATATTGAAGAAAACAACAAATAAACAAAAACATAAGTTATAATGTAACTTCAAGGCATAAAAGTATAAATCAAAGAAAACAAGTAAACAA
>JASDQU010307152.1:53537-64541 GCA_032191745.1 Picea mariana
AGTGTTCATATGACTATGTCTATTAGCACAAAGTGCCATATGGAATCTGTCCCAATGGACATAATCCATATGGCACTCTATGAAAATGGACAGAGTCCATATGGACTCTTCCAATAAGACATAGTAACATATGGACTCTTTCCATTTGCATAGAGTCCATATGCACTCTGTGCAAATGGACAGAGTCCATATGGATTATGTGCAGAGTCCAACCAAAATAAAAAAATTCTAAGAAAATAAAAATTTAAAACACAAAAACAAAATTACAAACAAAAACACATTTACCTGGCTTGGCCTCATATTCCCTATGCCCAGATTTTTCGACGACGTCTGGCTTTCCAAAAACACCAATGTTCACCAGCCGCCAACACCTGGAATTCCAACAACATCTATGTTGACCAACTTCCAACGTTCACTTCGAATGTCTATAAAGTAACAGTAGAGTGAAAGGTCGGCTATATAAAAATTAGTTATTCCATTAAAAAATATTTTCGACCGAACTTTGTGGTGCCAGATAAAAAATTGGTTGTTGTTTTTTATTGCACGAAAGTCGAGGATGTATTTTGTGCACCATTTGATTTGACGTTCAAGGTTTTGTATGAAAACCTTTTCGGCTCAAAGATGTTACCCACCTTCATGAGATTACCCTAAACAAAGTATGGAAAGCAATGTAAATTTAAAAGTTGAATAAGACAAAATGAAAACAAGACAGAAAAATGGATTAATTAGATATCAAATATAGGAGAGAAGGCCAAAGAAGGGGAACTGAAGGGTCATGATTTTTGGCCTTCCCATTACACCCAACTCTCCCTATTTATTTCATTATTTTCATTCTCAAAAGGTTTTTTTTCTGGCCAAGAGAGGAAGAGACATAGAGAGCCAATAGATGCATTGTAACATAGACTACCAAAATGAGAATTGGGCCACCATTATTAATCAATTTTCTTGTTTAGTTTTCCAGGGTAAAATCCATGTGTCAATTACAAGTTTTCTTGTGATGGTTCTGTGATTTCATTTTTTTGGAATATAGTTTTAACTACATTTTAATGGATTGATATGTAAATATCATATGTATTTGATACTTCTCTTACTCCTATTGAATGGTTTCCTAGTTATTTGATGAGTGTAAGCATTTAATCTCTATTGTAATAGTGTGGATTCCTTTATAGTTTTATCCTCCATGTGAAATCAAAGAACACTAACATATTTGTGTTTTCCATCATAATATTTACTCTAAGTTTTGAGACCAGAGCTCATAATGAAAGAGCTATTTCTCTAGTTTCAATTCTTAGCCCTTGTATTCATCATTTAGAAATTCTCTCTCTTTATGTTTAGTCCATTTGGAAACAACTTGGGCCTTATTTCTCTTCCCTGGATTTCATACATGTTGACTCATAAAATCGTCACCAACATCATAGCCTATAAATAGTTGCAAGGAACACTTAAAAAAACTTATTGTCTATGATAAAAATACATAACTAGTAGGCGGGACCCCAGGGAGAAAGAAAAGATGTTTATTTTCAAGTATTCTCGGGATAGAAGAATCACTAATTTATAGAAAAATACATGATGGGTTCATTTACATTATATAGTGATAATGTTTCTTTCAGTTTGACTTACAAAAGGAAAAGAAAACGGTTGTGCTCATAAAGCTTCAAAAGGTCTCTTATGTTGCGTACATTATACTCATAAGATGTTATGATGATTATTTTCTTGAAACTTATGTTGTGAGGATCATAATTCATAAAAGATTTGGTTAAATACTTTGTCAAAAGCATGCAACATATTGAGAAGTACATGTCACAAAGGTTTGGTACTAAATTACATGATATGATTAAAAGAGCTTGCAAATTTATTTTTATACATATATCATGGTGTGATATAGTTTAAATGCAAAACATTTGGTGCAAACTTGAATAGCATGACATTAAAATCACAAACACATATTACACTGATGTATCGGTTTTACATGAGAAAAGGTGGCATGTTGCAATTAAAAGGTTCGAAGTTCTCAATGCATATTACATATGGTATTATATGTACTCAACACTAATACTATATATTGTTGGCTACCATTAAACTTTAAACTTTATTGTTGGCTATCGTCGATTCGTTTTGATAGTGGGTTTAATAGAGGTTGAAATGAAAATTCACAATGTGAATCTTTAGGCCATCATTCAAGTTGATAATTAATGTGGTTATTGGCGTGGTTATGTGTCATGTGATTGTCTAAATATTCGGAAAAATTTATAACATGTGATTTTTGGATAGTGGAAAGTGGAATTTGATGTGAATTAAAGGATTGTTGTGGTTGTTGATTTTGGATGACGTGAAATTGCCATGAATTCAATGTGCTAAAGTGGAGGCATTAATCCTCCACTTTGAGTTATACCACCCTTGTTATTTGTTTTTCCATTTCATTCATAGAATCAGTCTGGTAAAAGAGATCAGATTTAGCATTTTGGTAGATGTAGCATTGATTTAGAAAAGGAATTGGAAGCATTGGAAGAGGTATGATACTCTATCTCATTATCCATTGAATGCATGCTATTTTTTCAACAATAATTTTTGAAATGGCTTTGATTGACTGGTTATTTGATTGTGCTTTTTCTTCTTTTTCCTCTCAAACTGGTTTGGGATACTTCTGAAGGATATTTCATTGCTCTGTGTTGCTTCAGAATTGTTATTTCATAAACCGTTATTTCTAAATATAGTATTTTAATATTAAATTGTGTGAACTCAGTGTAAATAACTCGAGTCTTGGTTTTATACAATATTGTCTCCATTTTTAAACAAATTCACCTGAAACTTTCAACATCCTTTTCCATTCGTCAATGTTTGTGGTCTCAAACAAAAATGAAATAAATATTTGAAGGTTGTTTTACTTCCATGCTTATTTTCATTCCTCCTTTATGAGTTTCAAACCCACATCCTTAAAATATTATTCTACATTTTAATACCCATCGTTCCATCCTGCATGTTGAAGGAGTGGCATTGCAAGGGATTTGTGGGTGCTATCCTACTGTGTATTTGTTCTGATAATAAACCCTATCATGGGCCCCGACCCTAAGTTGGAAGAGTCAATTGGTGATGTCATTGTATTATCAAACCCTAAATATTGAAATTCTCGTGCATGAAACTAAATTTTTTCATATCAATTTGAAGTTTTATGTGGTTTTTGCATACTAACCTAGCCTAATACCTCTACACATAAAAGTTCGAATGTAAAGCTAATGTGATACTTTGTGCATGATCTAGAAACTTGAAACTATGATTTTATGATTATTGGTCAATGCTTGTACATGCCAATGGAGTTATATCGGTGATATCGTTACCAGATTTTGAATCCTCATTGATTTTGCAATATATAAATATATGGTTGTTTCTTGAAAATATTTGACGAGAAAAGAACGAAATATTTACACAGATATTACAAAGTCCATGCATCAGGTTTTGAATAATGGATATGGTTGAAATGAATATTATGTTTGATCAATGTGTTATCATTTTACAAGAGTCGTTGAAAGTATGAAGCCCTAATATGCAAATGACCTGGTTGATTATACTACATTGGTTTTGGGTTTCCAAATATTTAAAAACAATTGTTTGTGAAGGAGTATTAGATTTATCATTAATATTTTGTTGCTAGCTTCTATGATCACTGATCAAAGTCATAATGGGAAAATTCTTGTGTTGACTATTATACTACCTATTCAATGCAAAACTAGTTTGGAATAAGTTATCAAAGATTTAAACACAGTTGGTTATTGATTTCTGGGTATGTTGATTTTAAGGATCGATTGAAATAAGAAAGTCAAGATTGCAGGTCATAAAGGAATAAGAGATGTTTTATATCATGTGCACATGATCAAATCCCTCATGATTTCATTTTTCATACATCATTCCTGAATTCCCAAAAACATATTTCATTTAAACTTCATCTCTTCTCCCCATGTTGTATGAAATAAAAATGATTTTATTTTAAAGAAGAAAGTTGCTAGCAATTTGACATAAATAGTTTGACAAGAAAGATATGTTTTGACTGTTTTGACTATGGTTAAGAGCATATTTGGAAAGGATACATTATCAAATGATTGTTTTTTTAATAATAATTTAATCATGAGACCTTCTACAAAATTTTATTAAACACCCAAAAACAATTCTAGGATGATGAGAGATAATGAATATTGGAAGAAGGTCATAAGTTTCAGAAAATGGTTGATTGCTTATTTTTTTCAGGTCCAATCCCTTCATAATTTCACTTTACATAAATTGTTCCTAAATTCCCAATATGATGTTTCATTTTAAATTCATGTTTTTTTACCTAATACATAAGAAAATTCGAAGATTTCTTTTTAAAAGCATGAATGATGGATAAGCTAGCTATCAATTATACTTGGAATGACATATGTGATATGATTATTGATTAGCATTGGGCATAAAAATTGAGATATTGGATGAAGGTTCATGACTAATATGTTTTTTTTTTAACATATATCACTCTTTCCTTATCATTTCCTTTCACTTTCCATCCATTACAAAACCCTTCATCTTCCAAATTTCATTAAAATTGCCATGTTCTTGAATATTAGTTGTAAGAGCTATCAGATATGGAAATGTTTGAAAACAAAGAAAATAGTTTTATTTTGAGTTACTCTTCTCATTTAACTTTGGTTGATTGCATGCTTGATTGCTAATCGAGTTGGAGCCACTTCTAAAAATTACGTTAAATGAAAAATTGTATTTGATGTCTTGATGTTGTATGCATTCTCTAATCTAATCTCTATGTTGATAGATGAGAATTTTCATTCAGGTAGCAACAAATATAACAAAGATAATAGGGGAAATGGAGGAAATTGGAATAGAGGAAAAAAAGTTAGATGGAAGAGAGACAAAAATAAGAGACTTAGAATGTATGTTCATTTTGATGTAGAATTAAAGGATTTTAATCAACTCATGCAAACCGGTCTTCTTAATATTACATGCCAAGGATATTTTAACCCCCCTCGACCACCTGTCAGAACTCCATTACAACCTCATCCCAGCATAATTGATATTCCTGTACACCCACATGTTCCTTTGTATATTGAGATTCCAGACAATGATGGATGGAATGAAATAGTTCATGATCCTCAACCCCATCATCATGGTTGGCCTGCTATATCTTTGCCACTACCTCCACCTCCTCCTAAGTAGCCACTCCTACTTGTTGTTTCTATGGATTCACATGCACTGTATGCTTAGAAACCCAATAAAAACAAAGTTTTAGCTCATGAACCTGGACCTAGCAAAGGGAAGCAAGTTTCCATATCACCTCACTACAAGGAAATGATCCTCAAGCGAAGGTTTTGGTGGAAGCCCCTATAAAAATAGCCCAAAAATCCGTTTATAGCGGAGGTGAGCAAGAGGAGGTTTTAGCGGATTTTTTTTTTAGAGATTTTATATATACCTAATGCACCTATGCATTTCATACTACAAACACATCGGTGCTCTGAAAAATCATGCATTGTGGTAGGGTTATTTCAAAAAAAAATATTCTACGACGCACTACTTAAATAATGATGCACCGATGTGCATTGTTTCTCTAAAAAATGGCATACCATGGTAGGGTTATTTTTTTTTTAAATAATATACTCTTGTGTACTACTTAAATACAGATGCACTAGTGCACAAAGTTTATCTCAAAAAGGGTGCACCATTGTAGGGTTATTTAAAAAAAATATATACTCTGGTGCGCTACTTAAATATAGACGCATTGGTGCACACCATTTCTCTAAAAAATGATTACCATGGTAGAGTTATTTAAAAAAAAATATATGCCAATGTGCTACTTAAATACTGACACATCGGTGTGCACCGTTTCTCTCACAAATAACACACCGTGGTAGGGTTATTTAAAATATATATATATACTCTAGTGCACTATGTAAATACGAATGCCTCGATGTGCACCATTGCTCTAAAAAAGGGAACATCGTGGTAGGGGTATTTTTAAAAAAATATACTCCATTGTGCTACTTAAATACTGATGCCTCGGTGCACACAGTTGCTCTCAAACATGGCGTAATGTGGTAGGGTTATTTTTTAAGAAAAATATACTCCATTGTGCTACTTAAATATTGATGCATTGGTGTGTCTAATAATCGACTGCATGCTATAACATGGTTAAATAAATAAAAAATACCGACCGTAAAATTTATTTTTACTCTTTTCAGTGTTGTAGAGCTATCAAGCACTGGTGCAACTTTTTCCTCTCTGAAGCGCCCTATCATCAGTGCTTCCCTTGATTTCCTTCCTTCCTTCTGTTTCTTAGTGCATGGCTCTCAAATTTTTCCAAATGGTGGGAAAATTTTCCAGGTAATGTCTTTATTTATTTATAACTTAAACTTTTAGCAGATTAAAATACAAATTTAGTTAAATTTCCACTATTTAAAAAAAATAAAATTGTGTGGTGTGTTTGAGTTGTTTGGCTTGCACCACAGACGGTGCACCTTGAAAATTTATAGGGTGCACCGAAACACATTTGCCTAATTTTTTTCGACAGTGCGTTTGTAAACGCTACACACTGATGTGTTATGTAATCATTAACACATCGGGGAATAATTTAATCAACACATCATTTACAATAATATAGCTGATTTTTTGCGGTGCATTGAAATAATGTTAACATAGTGGGGCGTTATGTTAAACGATGCACCACATAAATCAAATAAATTATTTTATGCGTGTGTTTGTAAAATTACACAACAGTGCATTAAGGATTACCCAATGCACCGTTGTAAAAAATTAGAGCCTAAATGCCAACGTACCGTAACTATCAATTTTTAAAAAATTGTTTGTGTGGTGTGTCGTCTTTCCTGTAACACACCAGTGCATGTCGGGAAATGATACTCACCACAATAATAATTTCTTAAAAATTATTTTTTGGTGCTTTAGGATTTTAAGTTTTTATTATTTTAGGTGGTGCATATGTTAACCTTAACACACTGATGCGGTAAGGTTATACAACACACCACATTAAATACTATAACAAAATTTCTACGGTGTGTTATGTTACATGTGTGCACTAGAAACGATGCTCACAAGTAAGATACACACTGTGGGATATGTTTGACTTCTTTTTGGGCACACTAGTAATGAAATTTACTTATTTTTTGAAGTCATTTTTCCATATTTAAAAACAAATTTATTATTTACTAATTTTTTTTTATGTTTTATGTATGAGGTTGATGTATTTTATATGTTAATCATGCAGAGACATCAACAGATAGAGAAACAATAATAGTAGTAGGAGTAGAGGGTTGGCCTATACAATGTTATACGAGATTGATAGGTAAGGGAGAGGGAGAAATATTTGTACCCTCTCCCTATTACTGCAGTGACCCAATTCCTATTGAGGAATGTAGTCCTCCTTAAGTACTATGGGGAGGCTACATCCCTGAAGGGGAAATCTGAGTTCTTGGTGCAAGTGATCCATCATTGGGATGTCCTTGACAAACTTTCCATGTTGGTCTTGAACAGTGGTACCATCCCACTGAGGAGGATATATACTTTATCATTGGGCTATCTAGAAGAGGGGAGGATTTTCCCCAGTTCCCTGATGTCCCATTTGGTGTTGCAACAGAGAGCCAACTCATGTACTCTCATAGATATATTATGGTTGATGTACTTTTTCCATCTAATTTCAGGTGTCTGTTGGACAACTACGAATCACTTCTTTCGATGCAGAGGAGGTTAGGTTCCTCTCATTGTTAGTGACGACCATTGCACACGTTACCAGTGATGGGCATCACATTAGTTGTTCTCTTTTGTATTATGTTGATTCTTTGTTACAGAGACCATGATATATTAGATGGTCTTCCATTTTTTATGATAGTTTTATATAGCTCTAAATATATGTCATGCTATGATACATGGGAGGGAAAACTTCTCTTTTTCTTTAGAGTTGTTTTGTTTATTTTTTGAGAGGTTTCCAAAGAGGAGGCATAATTTTGTTTGTCAGCCTTATAGGCTGATGAATCAAGTGCAAATGCACATGTGGGGAAATATGATTCCCAAGAGGGGCCTACCGGAGTTTCTGACCATAATTTCCACTAACACACTAGAGCTACTAGCCAGTGAGGCCGATCACATGTTCATGATGGTGTCACATCCTTATGCGAGGTTGGATTGGTGAGGATGTACGAACATCCTCTTCACACCAGATGATCCATCAGATGCTAGAGGTAATATTAGTGTTTTATTTAAATTAATCTAGTTTCATTTTATTGTCTTACTGAATTAGAATAAAATTAATTCTTACATGTTCTTTAACTTTCTTTATTAAATTGTTTAATTATTGTTGTGTACTATGTATTTTGCAGATATTGGCACATTCGTTGGGGATGTGCCTCCTCCCATACCAAATGTATATGAGGATATTTCTTAGGATGTTGTGGGTCAGGGTCCTTGGGTGTATATACCCAGCTACATGCACCATAGGATGGATACTAGATTCAGGTTGGAGTTGGGCAACCAACTCTATGCACTTTTGGTTGAGGTGGGAGTCTGCCCTGTGCTGATGTGAGACATCATGGAAGATCATATTCTCTCTAATATTTGGAGGGATATGTCACGCAATATGATGCCTCTTATGTGTCATATCATCAGAGCTACCAGGCTACTAGCAATGAGGAGGGTTTTCGATGATACACACTCTTCCTCCAGTTATTCCTAATTAGTGAATCTAGACATAGTGGGAATTGAATAGGTGGTTGATTCAAACATTATTGGTATGCTTCCTCTCCGAGTTTCACTCTTATTGCAACCTTCTCTCTATTTGACATTGTATTAGGGTGCAACCGAAGATGATAGGTAGGTCACTCATCATCAGAATCCTAATTTCAAAAATATTGAACATTAGTACATCGATGATATTAATAAGAACAATTCAATTGGTTTGTTCAAATTACATTATACCAAACAATTATTACCATCGCTGACCCAGGATTATGGCTGGAAGATGGCATTCTACAATTGGCAGGGTAAAGTGGTTGCCCATTTTCATCTACCAACTTCTTTTGGTATGTTTCTCCTGATAAGATCTTCCAATGTTTTTGAAATGGTGGAATATTTTTTGCATATGAACTCAATTCTGAATCAGGATCCTGCAAATTTGGATACATTTTTTATTCATATTGACATGGATAAAAAAATCAAATTCAATTAGATAATCAAAATATAAATAAAATCCGAACTTACTGGAGATGGAAAGGGAGAACTCTGTGATGGAAGTTGAGCAATATGGAATGGGATGGAGTTTGAATAATTGGCTATTTGATATTATAAGTTTTTCTCCCTGCATTTGAGAAAAATCAACAATAATTTTTTAAGAATAAGGAGACTTTAAGCGGAAAATGTATACTATGAAGTACTGTAATTCATGTGGATGCATCCTAAGAGATAATCGAAGATGAATATACTATTTTATGTGAAAATAAAAATTTAGATAAATTTTAAAGCATAACGGTGCGCTTCTTTGAACAAAATGTATCGGTGCGTCTATAACAATATAAAGCACCAAGGAATTTAATTACTAACTGCACCAGTTCTCAAGATTTCAAATAAATAAAAAAGAATAATATGATATAGGTGCTCCAAAAAACTTTATCACACCAGTGCTTTGTCTAACCAAACACATTGATGCATTATATTAATAAACCCATCGGTGTTTCAAAAAATTAAAAAAAAAGTGCAACTTTGTTTTTTTACAATTGAAAAATGAGTAGGAATTTATTTTTCGAAAAGTTAATTTCATAAAGTCCTTTAAATAGTAAGAAGTTATTCACTATTTTATTGTTTTGCCAAAATTTACAGGGGAGAGATTTGCAAGAGAGACATATTGGGGAGCACTGTGGAGCAGCAAAATGCTTTGGAACAATAGAATTATTAAGAATATCAGAATTTGAAGGGTTTTGTGATTCACTCAAAACCCTGCATATTAAAAATTTTGAATTTTACTATTGATTTTAATAATAATGTTTTTACAATTTCTATCCCTATTTATATTTAATTAAAAATTGAAAAAAAAAAGCATACTTACTTTAAGCCCTTGCTTCTTTTTGCTTATGTGACAAAAAAATTCCACCTTAGGTTTTAACTCCATCTATCACTTCAAAATTAGGGATTGTATTAATTTTAGGCATTTTAGAGTTAATGGGTTGTGTTTGTATATATAAGGTGTTTGGCATGTGATGCATGAGAACCACTTTTTGCATCAGATCCAAACCCTCTTGACCTTGTCATGTTTTTTTTTTAAATGGTTTCTGGTTATCGGTGCACCAATTTGACTATAACGCACCAATGCACTCACTAATATATCGCACCGACAATGTTGTAACATAATTTTTAAAAAACTTATTCATCTGTCTGTAACTTATTTTCAGTTATTTTTTTCGTTCACGATATTTTTTTTTTTCGTTTTTCACTCTAGTCAGAGTGTTGTTATCGATACATATCACATTGTTGTAATTTAAAGTATTTCTTAAAAAAAAAAAAATTCCTATTGATGTGTTTCCTATATCGAATGCACCGATGCTTTCATATATTAAAGCGCACCAGAAGCCAATTTTTTTATTTTTATTTATTTATTTATTTTATTTTATTCAGCTGAAAATTATCTGATTTATTTATAAAATATATTTAATAAATTTTGTATTGAATGGTACAGGTTGTATATTGATAAAAAAAAATGTGTGAGAATAATTCAAGTAACAAAAATTCTGATCGAGCGATGAAAATTCCATTCTTCCCGTGTTCTTCAATCTTCAGTACCTGCGAGTCTGCTAAGTTTAGGGTTTCAGAGCAGGAAGCCTGGGCGGTGAGGATCTGAATAATGGCGGCCATGGCTATCAGCTCCAGCTCTGCGACAGTCCGCATTGGTTGCAAGAAGTCTCCTTTCGTCTCCAACGCATCGTCGTCGGTTCGATCTGAGTTTGCTGGATTGCGGCGCATGGATTCCATGTT